>JAUZNJ010075988.1:11399-52170 GCA_034780135.1 Jordanella pulchra
TTTCTGATTTGATATAATTGCTTACCATTTCCTTATTTGTGAATCCCGAGGAGGTTGAAATGGCCCCCCCCCCCCCCTTGAAACTTTTCAAAACTACTAACTTCAGAGTATTTTTTTAATCAAGATTTCATGTGATATATGAACAGAATGTAGAGAAGGGTGGTGGTTGCATTATGAAGAGAGGATGACAGACTCACAGCTCAAAAGGGCAAACTACCTGCAGATGACACTAAAAGGGGATATTCCCACAATAGAACACGGTGGTGGCAGTATTATGCTCCTGTCAGATTGGATAAGGGAGTTGCTCTGAACTGAATATAGAAGAATCCTGGGAAGAAAATCATCAGAGGCTCTAAGAGGCTGAGACACTGAGGCAGAGGGTCCCTTCATGCTTTGGTTACTGGATTTATTCTTTAAGGAACCAGTGACGGAGAAAAAAACCCCACAAAGGTATAGGACACTACTACTACACAGGCATCTCTTTCAGACACCTAAAATACATTAAATTCTGTGGCTGTGGGAGGCACTAGTCCTTCTGAACACATCAAAGCTGTAGCATCACTTTTCCACTGTAAAACATAGATGGGTCCAAACTAAACTAAACATCTTAAAGTTTGTTTTTGAGCTGATGACGATTCTATTCTTTAAATGCAAGTTTTAATTTATTGTAATTTTAAAGAAATATATGAGGGAATACTGGAGAATGATGTCTCTTTGCTAAATGTATATCTAAAACTAAAAATACTAAAATTATTCATTTATTTAATCCCAAAGCACATAAAGGCTGGAATGGTAGCATAACATTTAGCATTTTTAATTTCAGAAATTTGTTTTGTTGATTTATACATTAGGAAAACAAACAAAATTATTAAAATGTCTGATTACATAAAACACTTGTATTTATTTTTCTTACTGGTTTCTAAAGGGGGACATTCAGTAAACAAAACATGCTCAGACTACAGTTACAACACCAATGGATTCTGTTAGATTCAAGTATATTCATGTGTTGGAATGGCCTAATCAAATCCCAGACCTAAAGTCAACTGAGAATATTTAGCAAGACTTAATAATTGATGTTCAGATGCTTTATATCCATTAGGCTATTCTGCAAAAAAAAGTCCAAAGGCTGAAGAGGAACTCCAAAGTTGTTGCAACTTGAATTGGTTTCCATAAAGCATTGACCTCAGTGGAGTTTGTGGTTGTAACATAAAAAAAGATATACTAGAAATGCTGCTGCAATCTGTGACCACAACAAGCAGAGAGGAGCAGGTCGTTTGGTCAAACTCTATTCTCCAACAACTTCACTTTCACTCCAACACCTGGAGAGGTGTACAGCTGCTAGAAGTCGCAGCTCCAATGCTGTGAACAGAAATGAAGCTCGCTGCAGTGACTGAAATTAACACCTCTATTTATAGAGGTGAGGCAGGATGACTGAGGAAAGGGGGAATTTAGGAAGATGCAGGGTTAAATGGAACGAGATCATTTTCCTCCGTCTAGTAGCCTGTCACTGTCAGTGCTGGCCAGCTATTTGCCACCATTAACGTCCTGTAGGATTAGAGGAGAGTTTAGAGGAAACTGAATCTAAAGCGAGAGAGACGGACACATCAGGCATGATGAAGGCAATCTCGATAGTGATGGAGGTATAAAGAAGAGTGGCAGGCAATTCAGACATTGAAATAGAGGCTGTGGGTGAAACGTACTCGTATAAAATACAAATGCAGGCGCTGTTGGTGCACAGGGATAGCCTGGGCTCTATAATGCATTAATCCCTTTGGGGACATGCCCTAATTAATGACTTGACCTCCTAACGTGTAGCCCCCCTTCTGCGAGTTAACATTTAGTAGTGATCCCTCCAGAGATGCGCTTTTTGAAGTACATTTAATAAAAGAAGTGACATTAATGAGACAGCCAAGATGAGTAGTGAGCTTTTTTGTTTTATTTTCCAACAACTTATATTCTGATTTTATACAAGTTTTAAACCCAGCCGAGAACAAAAAAAAAAAAAAACAACAAAAAACAACAGTTAAGTAATCAACTGAAAACAAATCTAAACAAAAAGATAAAAACATACACTTTAGATACACTGATCCTGGTTCTGGTCAAAGGCAACTGATTCCTACTGCAGACCACTCTGTCCTCGTGTATTACAAGTGCTTTTATTTACACCGAGTCTGTGCAGAAGTGGACGTCATACCTGCTTTGATCAACCGCCAGGTGTTTAATTCTGAATCCGGTAGATTTGTTGACCAAATTTCCAGTGAAAATGTGTGTTTATTCTGCAGTCGTGGATCTCCAAGATTGGCTTGCGTCGTTTTTAAGTATCTGGCCGTCTGTCAATGTGCCGATGAGTCCATAAATTAGCGAGCGTCCATCAGTGCGGCTGTCCTCGCGTCTCCTCCTCAGTTGGACTTGGACCAGATCTTTCCACTCCCACGCAGCCTGTTTGGGACACAGCCAATTATTACTAAACCGCTAAATCGATGCTTTGTTTGAGATTTATATATATCATTCTGCTTTTAATTTCATCCTGTGGAAAGTAAAGGCAGGGTAAAAGTTATCTGGCTGTTTTATACCTCTAAGGAACTGGGAGAAAAAAAAATCCACATAATTGTTGCATCCTGGACGCTAATTTCTTTACATTTTCAACGTTGATATTAAAAGTGCTTCAACTGGCAGGGATCCCAGGAGATTTTCTTTATCAGCAAATTAATGTGAAATCTGGCTAATAAAATGTTTTCTAATTATAACCAAATGATGAATAGAATCATTTTAAAAAGCTCAAATAAAAGGTGTGTCAACAGTTATTTAAATGTGAGGATTGAGGTTAAGCTATCATTAATTTGGATTTGGAAACATGGAGTGGATCTCCATTTGAATGAAGCACTGCAGTGAATGATGAAAATGACTGTGTTTTCCCCCAAAATCTAAGAGCAAAACATAAACAGCGCTTGAAGCATCTCAGTTGATCACCAGAGGAAGAAATGGCTCTTTCAGGAAGCGAGCACGCAGGGCACTTGTGTATCCAGTGACATTTTACAATTCAGGACAGATGTGAAATTAGCCATCGGTAATACGGCCGGATGGAGCCAGAGCAGGAGAAGGGATTTATTGAGCAGGGTTATAGCAGAACTGCAGAACACTGGTGAGTATCTGATAATAAAAGTACTTCTTGCAGACACACTCTTGTATCGGCAGCTCTCTTTTTACTGTTTATTAAAAAAAAAAAGAAACAGCTTTGGGGATTGCATTTCGTTCCTGGCAACAGAAATAGTGTTTGTTAGGGTCTTTATCATCTGCTGCGCTTATAATTTAACAAAAACAAAAGCATATAAGATTAACTAAAACTAAAATAAGAGGCATTTAATAGAAAAATCTGACACATTCTGCTTTTTGTTCCAGTTTTCTGACGTAATTATAATGTTTCACATTTAAAAATGAAAAAAAAAACCCTGTTAAACTCAACTAGTAAACTCTGAATAAAACATAATGTTAGTGAGACGTTCTACAAGGCTGTTCATGTTCCATTTGTTTAGCCTTGGAAAAAAAAGTGCATTTTCTATCCAAACATCTGCTGGTTTCTGCTTTCTAAACAGAATTAAAGCCAAATACAACCCAGAGAGGCTCATTTCAATGGAAGCTATTAGGCTGCAATATTTATGTAAGAAACAAAACACCACATCTGAGGTAACAGTGCTCACCCTTTAACCTTTGAAGCCTTTTTGCCTGGCTGTCGGGGTTCCTGAGAGGAGGCGGGGTCCCGTGGTTCGGCTGGCTGGTCTGCATCTTGATTGGACGCTGCACCGGCAGGCGCAGGGCCTGAGGATGGAGACGCAGCGCTGGCCTTTAACGTTTTTTGTAGGTTTGAGACCTGATGTGAAAGAGAAAACAAAAGACAAGTTTACTCGCTCTAAAAAAAAAAACAAACAAAAAAAAACTCAGACTTGTTAAATGCATGAAACACATCCTGCTCCTTGACCTTATTTATCAACCATACATGTTTTTACATATTTTGGTTGTCGTTTGGATTGATATTGATTCACAATAAGAGCGAAAGATGACGAGTAAAGCTTATTCTGAATGTATAGAAAAGGACATTATTTCATCTGCCAAGTATTGCGGAACATATGCGTTGCTATTGGTCGACGTTTCCTCTAAATGGCCTGAGAATCTAGTTCAGCATAATCTCTAAAACATCACATTTTTATACTTTGAGTCTCTGATTTCTAAACTCTAAAACAAACTCTAAGAAACTTTAATCTGTGACAGTAATAACTCCATAAATACACAACGATCAGCTCTTGTCTGACATCTTAAGAGTCTGTGTCTTCTTTGCTGAGATACAGCTGACATGAACTTTTTCATTGAATCACAGCTTCAGACCAAGCACACTTTGTCCTCGAACACCATAAAAGCTGCTCGCTAAAAGCCAAACACCCAGTGTATTTCATCTCAGAGGCTGATTTCCCTTTAGAAGCTGATTTCTGAAGGGAGCAGGTCTAGATTTATGCAGGCACAGCATTTATGTTTTTACTCTTTACAGTATGTGATCATTAAACAGTGTTGGATTAACTGAAATCAAACCCTGAAAATGTGTATTTTTTGTACCTGCAGTCTGTGTGGAATATTACTGTGTTGTGGTGAAAAATAAAACTCGGAGGCAGAGATAAGCAGTGACAGATGATGAAACAAACACTGTTCTGAAAGCGTACAATTGGGATTTTATGAACTTACCTGGAAGGCAAACACATTTAAAATGAATAACTTGGTCTGTAAATGCTGCTTCACAACAGTGAAAAACGGTTATAACACAACTACCAAACGGAACCATGTTTACTATAGTAATCCTGGTATAAAGCTTCCTACAAGGAAACTATCTCCATCTAACTAGAGAAGAAGAACTTCCCAGCTTCACCTTTGAAGACTAAAAACTACCAGTGACTCTTACATTTTATTGTTAAAAAATACAGGACTATTTTTGCTCCGCTCATGCTGGAGGCTTTCCTAACATAAATAGCTATATTATAACGCCTATAACCAAGTTAAGCTACTCAAAGCCTAAAGAAGATGAATTAGCCGTTACTTGTGTAGCGAGTAAAGTGGTTCATTTAAATACTTTTACGATGGAGATGCAAACCTTCATCAAAAAGGATGCAGCTTGTCAAAAATGATTAAATTAGAAGGGAATGAAAGTTTCTCAAGCCTCAGATAGGTTTCCTATCATGATTTCAATGTATTAAGCTTTATATCAACTCTGGCCACTTTCTGTATCCCTAAAGAAAAGCATCCCCACAGCATGATGCTGCACCCTTCCTGTTTCACCACATAAATAATGTTCAGTGTGTCAAAGATCTAAGTTTTCCTACCAAACAGTGTTTTAGCTACAAGCCTACATAAAGGTTTGGGTAAAAGCAATGGCTGCACTAAATTGATCAAAATTAGAGGACAAAATCTAAATACCATCACACTTTTTAGTTTATACAAAACAAAATGAAAACCATGTATTTTTCCTTTTCATTTGAAAATCATGCAGAACATTGTTTTAATTCACTATATAAAAGCCCGAATACAATGTTTGTAGCTTTAAACTAACAAGAAATAAGAAATAGATCATTGGTTTTATTACTTTTGCTAGACTGTTAAAGCAGGACCTAAAATGAATACTACGGTGGTTTGTACATGTCTGTTTGACTGACAGTAGGTGGCCGTCAGCCTGCAGTGTTTGTGTTCGACCTTAGGGGAAAAAACAGGAAAGTCAAAATGCAAATAGTTCAAATCATTAAAATAAATGTGAGAGCTGAGAGCCAAACATCCAGAAAAAAAAAATAAATTATTTATATCCTGGTGTAATTTTCTTATGTATAGTAGAACATCCTTTTTTTTTATTCTAAACAAACACTGAGTTCCATTACTTAGACTGGACGTGGAACAGGGATCGGACAGCCAGTATAAACTGGGAGTAGATTATCAAAGCTAGGGGGGAAATGGAGATAAGCAGTCATGAGGAAAGTGAAATAACGACAGCCGACAGCAAATTATAAATGTTGAAGAAGAAAGAGATATTTATTCACCTTAACTCTAGAGAAAAAAAACAACAGAACTGCAGGGCGATGAAGGACTAACCTCTGTTTCTACTTGGACTTTGACCTTTAGCTGGTTCTCTCTGTACTGGTTCGCCCTCGATACCTGTTCTTCGATACCACACAGAACTGCCTCACAGCCAGTACACCTGAGAGGAGAAAGAAGAAAGGTGGAGGTAAACTGGCAGTCAGACGACAAGAAATGGAACTGAACTGTTTGGGGGGATAAATACAGTTGATACCAACCACTCCTGCAGTGTGTTGATTATGTTTGGAAGCTCATTGGGCCCAAGATCACGGCCTACGCTACAGTCCACCTCCACCTGCTGGTTCCTCTGGTCCAGTTTGCCCTGGATGATGTCGCAGTAAACGGCCTCAATCAACAGGTCTTCCAACTCCCGCACATTCTTTAGCTCGAGCTGCTGGAGGAGCAGCGAGTAAGGAAGGCACTGTGGGAAAATAAAACAAAGACATAAAACAGTTTAAACCTTCAGACTCTCGATAATGTAAACCAGGAGCAACTTTGATTGTACATAAATGGTTTACTGAAGAAAAAAGAAAACAGTAAAAATGCTCGTTTACTTAAATATTACAGCTGGAGGAAGATAAAACTAAAACTAACGACTAAATTCTCACAATTCACTTATTGGCAATTACAGAGATTTCAAGGCTGCATAAAGAGGAGGCAGTGACACAAAACAAGGGGCAGGAGTGAGAGGAGTGATGTTAATGGAAAGGGAGAGAGCTAAAGGGGTAAAAAGGACTGTGTTAGTGAGGATAATGAATCAATTATTTAACAGGAGCCAAGAAAGAAAAGGGCATAAAGGAAGGTGCAGCGTAGCTGAGAAGTCCAAAGAGAAGATGATTTCCAACATAGTTCCTTATAAGAAAAATATTTAGAAGCAACCGCAACAAAGAGCCTGAAGATTAGGAAGAAACCTTAAAAACTATTTGTCTATTTGCTTCTAATTGGGCTGATGTAAACACAGCTACAGGTTACAATCAAAGGCAACCTACATAAACTTTAAAGGAATTGATTATCAGTCAGAATAAAACAGAGACGCCATATTTAAAAGCAGAATTGTCAATATATTATTGATATAGGAGCTCACTATTTAGAGCCTGCAGCAATGCGGTAGCAGAAGAAAATTAATTTACCATTCTTGTAAGGGGAGGGAGGTCAATCAATACTATATTATGGTTTATCTTTAATGTTAAAACTAAAAGAAGAAAAATAATGCACCTTAAGGTTGGAAGCTAAGCTGATGATTGACAGATGGCGCAGTTTGTTTCTCTGTGCCGGGGTCAACTCTGGAAGGGAGGCCTCTCTCTCTACAGCAAAGAAGAAAACAAGAAAATGATTGACGCACACACACACACAATTGAGAGTCACACTATCCCAGCATTCTGGCACAACATACTCTCACTGGACATTTTGTCAGGTACATCCGCTTCATTGCTTATTATTACAGATAACCAATGAAAAGTCTGAAATTCAACACATTTAGAGGTATAGTGATGGTGAAAATTATTTTCTGAAGTTCAAATTTAGCATGTGAACGAGGAGGAAAAAGATTTTTGTTATGGCTAGATAAGCACAGGACATGAAACCTTGAAGCAGAACAGCTACAGGTGCAGAGGACCACATCAGATGCCCCTCCTCTCAGCACAAAAAGAACAAACTGAGGCTACAATCACACAGGATCACCAAAATTGATTGATAATAGATTGGGAAAAAGGTCGCCTGATCCGACGGAGTCTCAATTATAGGAAACATTCAGATGATCCGATCAACATGTAAACAACAACATCAATACTTCAGACTGGTGGTGGTGCAGTAATGTTCTGGGACCCTTGCTACTAATTCATTGTAGTCTAAACCCACAACCTACCTGAACTGTTGCCGACCATGGCCATCCCTTTGTGGTTATAGTGTATCCAACTTTTGATGGCTACTTCCAGCAGCATTCAACATCTCTAATTATACCAAACTGGATTCACCAGATTTCAATACAACAGAGCATTTGTGAGAAGATGTAGAATGGGAGTCATGTTATATTTGCAGCACACACAGCAGCTGAGTGACGCCACCATGTCAGTATGGATTGGAACCTCAAAGGCTTGTTTCTGAACTCTTTTTGAATAGTTGCTTCAATAATTTAAAGTCAATGAGTAGTCTAACCTGGACGGTCATAGAGAAGTCAGAGAGTGTATCTCCTAAAGTCAAGCTTTGACTAACACTCTTTAAAGGTCAGGTAAGGCACTATAGAAATGTAAAAGGCATTTAAACACTGGGACCAAAGCTATGCCCTGTTGCATTTGCATTTATGGGTGATTTCTTTTTAGAATCTCAGGTTTAGAAGAGGTTACTGAACTGAGTCAGGGCTGTTTTTTTTAAATAGTCCACTGGAAAATGTCATATTCACCACCAAAATGTAATCTTTCACTTTTAGTTCTCAGCATTTCTCATCTTTCATTCTCTTTCATTCCCTGATTCTCAAATGTTTTTATAAAACTTGAATTATGTGAATTAGAGCAACTAAAGTGTTAGACCATATAAACTAAGCCCCTCAAGCAAGTGCTGCTTTTAATTTGAAGACAGCTTCTAAGTAGGTCTGGACAGAAGAGATTCACCAATCAGAATTGTAAAAATAGCTTTTTTGCAAACACACTCCTATATAAAAAAAAAAAAAAAAGAGTTAAACTGCACAAGAGTTAAACAGCAAGTCTGCTGAAATACATTCAGCCTCCATGTTATTTTTACTCTATCCAAGCTCTAAAGAACCACACACTTGTTTAAAACACACTGTGCTCCCTCTGATATTAAACAGCCATCTTTCAGTCCTCTTCCATCAGTAACAGCATCTATACTGAAAAGTATTGATGTTATGATCTGAAAGAGCTTAGGTTTCAGTAGCTGATTGGATAAAAATGGATTATTGTGTTTTCAACCAGCCAATAAAGCTGAATATCATAATTTGTCTCATTTTGAAAATGCAAAACAACCAAACAGAACAGACAGTTCATAACTTGGAGTTCTAGCATTGTGCAGGTTAGTGTTGACCTTTTAAGCGGTCAAGAACTGAGAGAAAGTTTGGAGCAAGCCTGAATCCAGTGACCGTCTCCCCTGCAGACTCGTCCCCTGAGTAAAGAACTCAACTCTCCCGAGACAACGGTTCTGACAGCTCCACTACGCAGCCTCATGAAAGCAAATTTACTTCCTCACAGCGTGACCCAGAAGGCAGGGGCATCAAAGTAGGCTATCCCATCCGATCAATTTCATTTTGAACATTCAATTAAACATATTTATTAAGACTTGCTATAATACTTTGTGGAGGACAAATTAAGTTCCAGGAGATCAGATCAGACCAGCCTTGCTGTGACTGACAATTATCTGATAATAGCAACACTTTGTTGAAGAAATGAAAGTGTGCCAGTTATTATACAGTTAATAATAAAATCCCCAAGTTAAAGTGGCTGCCTTGCTACAGAAACACAGCTCAATAAAAGCAATGCAGGGCTACTCTATTACTTATTTACATAGTGCTGCCACTGCAGTACCTTTGTAGTCGCAGTAGGTTCCATAGGCAAAGAGGTTCAGCAGCTGATACACTGGTGCATGAGGGCCATTCTCCAGCTGTGGGTCACAGGGAAGATAAAGAAGAAAATGATGTGGAAGCATACAAGAGATGATGAGAACTATGCAACTGCATTTGAGATAAGTATTATATAAGCACAGTGAACAGGTCTGGTAGGGGGTCTGCTGAAGTGAAAAGGAATCAGAAAAATGAATATTTTCCATTTTTAAAAACATTCAGTTGAGAACAAAGAGGATTGGATTATTATGGAAGGCAAAATCTGTCCCCAGTGAGCTTCTGATTCAGAGCAGATGTAAGATCTCTGCTCAAAACATACCCACACTGTTACCCAACCACTGACCAGACTAGAAAAGGAATATGAATAAAAACTTGTTTTTGCCTCGAAGAAACTATCCTGGAGTGTCCTAGATTCCCTCCAGGCATGACAATTGCTTTTCTGCTGCTTGTTTAAGTTTGCCTCGATGTTTGCCTGAAACCCAAAATGTAAATGCATCTCACAGAAATTACTGAACTACTATCATTTTACCATAGAGCTGATGAATATAAAGCACAGTATTTAGTTAAAATGAAGAAAGGAATCTGTCTGAGAACACAGGAAGAAATTTGCACAAAACACCCGACCTACAGGAAAGCATGTTTTTGTTCTGGTAGAAAAAAGGAGGAGAAAATGTATCATTAGCTGAAGTCATCAATTGGTCTAGATTTTAAATGAAAGAAACAAGATGATAATCTATTGAGAGAACCTTATATAAAAGTTCTCTTTCTAACAAGGTAAAACAGAAATAGAAATTCACATTTAAGGAGAAAAAAAAGATTCAGATGAAAAACAGACTGTATTTCATCAAACCTACTAGATTTTTGGTCTCTCATCTAGAGTCATTTTAATACAATTATTAATCTCTAATATTAAATCCCTACTTTATCTCTAAGACACAAAGGTTTAGAGCAACATATATATGATATAAGTAGTACATTTAAAAGAGGAACAACGTGCCTGCCTTGTGACATTTCCCTATATACTTTCATTTTTTTCAATAAACATCAATAGCTTCCTCTTCCTTTAATTTGTCTGCCTCAATCATAATTTCACAGTAGGTATTTTTCATTTCAGTTTAGTTTTGTATGACAATTCATGCAATATATATGTTATAAACGTTTTGCTGCACATTTTCAAGCTGCATCCTCAGACATTTAATTTAACAATATTGTCTTCAATTTTCTGCAGTGATGCTGGTCCTCCATTTTAGCAGCATGATACCACATTACAGTCACTCGCTAGCAGAATACAATACAAACACAAATTTATTGTTTTACTCATAAAAAGGGCCAGTTTCTCAGCCAATAAGACAACGTGTTGTTTTTTTACTCTCCATTCTTTTCTGGACTCCTGAACTCTGAAATTTCACTGCGTAGTAAAACTACATTTGCCAACGTTCAGACTTCTTCAATGCATGATGTTAAATGGTAATTATGCTGAGACTTTGATCGTTAAACTCCAAAAATGACAAAAAAAATTAAATAATACTCTACAACTAAAGTGCCTTGCAAAAGTATGTGAATTACTTCAACATCACATAATGTAATTAGGGAGGGTGTTTCAAAAAGTAGCATATAATTGTGAGGATGAAGATGGAGTGGAATGCATTTATGCTCAATTCACTTTAATGTAACACCCCTAAAGAAAATCCAGTACTAATGATTACTCTCAGAAGTCAAATTAGTAAAAAAAAAACAAACAAAAAAAAAAACACAACATTTGTGTTAATTAATCTACATATAAATACAGATGTGTAAAATATGGTAACAGTAAGCTTCTTTGTGTTGGTCTAATGTAAGAAAGGTCAGGGTTTTTGAATTCTTTTGAGAGGAATGATTGTTACAGGATAAAACAAACATGTTTTAGAGTGACTGTGATACAAGGTTGAGCTAAATGTATAAAAAAAAGACATTATTTTTGTACAACTGATCCCACAGAATATACTCTGGTTGGTCAGACCAACCATATATCAACAGGTGTATCCAGTTAGGATTAACAACATTTATAAATATCAAGAAATGCATTTCTGGTCGTCGTATGAACTATAAGAGCAGACCAGCTATCTGGTCCACACCTGACAACCTCTTTCGTTTTGTGATTGTAATATTACCTGATAGGGTAAATCAGTTACACAGCATATAATACATGGTAACATGTGAACAGAGCAGGTTAACACCTCTGTATATTGCTGGACACATTTGGATTTCCCCATGATAGCATTACAGATTTTATACAGTCTTAAACTTCAGTTAAATTTCGGTCAAACAGCAGTAACTATGGCAACATGTTGATTACACAAATGCTTGTTTGGGATTAAAGGATTTAATGGGTGTACAAATAAATCGACTCTCCACATTTTCTGTACTTTACTCCAACATTTAATCAAAACTAAAAGGTTAATGTGTTTATAGACATATATTTGTATATGTATATGCAAGTACAAATAAAAAAAATACTACTTTCTTAAAAAAAGATAGAAACCCAATTCATTGTTACCTCTCTGACATTAGGCAGCTCCAGAATGTCAGAGAAAACATAGAGGCCCGGAGTCTCCAGCAGAGAGCTGACAGCCTGGGCCAGTGCTGAGCCTGACAGAGACAGGAGCTGCTCCACCTCCATCTGGGGAAATAAGGAACATGAGACACAAATAGCAGGTCAGCAAAAAGAAAAGAAACAGAAGACAAGGAACTGTTGGAGGATATCTCTAAATACAAAAATAAAAAAATGACAAGACTCCAAAAGGTAAATATGCACCAATCAGGCTTTTCCCAGACAATAACCATTTGTTTCTCCTTATGATGTATCTTATTTGAATTTTCTTAAAAACTGTAACACCCAGAGTAATACAAAAACACACTTTACATAAGCAGTTCTGAATACAAAAAAGGAATGGTGGCTATCCTGATTATGAAACTACAGGCTGATAAGTCAAAAGTTAACGGCCAGGTACCTGATTTTATATCAATCTCTGTAAGAATACCTTTTAAATGGTATACTTAAGGGCAGAAGAGGTCATTTTGTTCAAATAAATTACTCATTGATTGCACATGTGCAGGAATCCAGGCATTTTTTGTCAACTTCTACCTTTGCTGTGACATTTCTCTGCCAACAGGGTTCATTATGTAGAGGTTCCGGGTTTTAAATTAGTCACTAAGAGTTTCCAAAAGAGGGGCGTTTTTCTCCATGCACATACATGGCACGTCTTGTTCATATAGAAGCATGGCGGCCAAAGAAGAAAAAATTGCAATACCTCTGCTGGCTGTCACTGTATATACAGCAAAACAGCCTAAAAGCATCAAAATGGAGGAAGAGAAGAGGGAGTTGCGGTGCAAGAATGACCAAAGAAGATCAAAGCTTGTGTAAATGTCAGACCAGCCTACTCTACTACTACTACTTAATGCAAAAGACAAAATTGAAAATGAAAAATACCACAACTGCATGGTTTTGCTACACACACACCTCTGTGGATCACCAAGGTCCTTTGGAGGAGCAAAAAGATACATTTCAACAGCAGGTGGGCTGTTGAGCACTGCCTGTAGACTAAAACAAGATATGCTACAAGCGCAGAGATGGTTTGTGAAATCTGGGCCTGTCACCAAAATGGAAATAGGTTCAATAATTTCAATCTGCATGCTTGCTTGTTTTTCTTGTGTCCACCTCTCGTTCTAGTAAAGACTGTGGATGACAAAAAGGTTTCACTCCGCTGCATCATTAGCATCATAGTTTCCTTAGTGTAGCAATTGTAGCATGAGAGCCTCATGACAGAGGAGCAGCAAGCCAGAGAAATTCTGGATGAGATTTGGAAAACCAGAAATGAAAATGCTTTTAAATCCGAATATGACAGCTGCAGTGTAGTAGCACTTTGGCTTTAAACCCAATGACAATACTATCATTTATCGCAATCATATCTGGGACAATTTATCATTCAGCAAAATATGTTATTGTGACAGGCCTATATTCTAGTTCCTTTGATCTAAAATATTGAATTATTGCTTATTACTCCAATAAATCTGTGCATCCTCTTTATGCAACCGTATCTAATTTTTCAATTGCTTGTTATTGTAAGAGGAAACCCCTTTTCCTGTTAAAACCACATCTACATAGGCTAACAATAATTCCTCTCCTTTAATATCTAATAGCCAGTAACTTCTGACTAAAGCAATTGATAGTCCCTCTACCTGAAGTACCACACAAGTAGAGTGGCATCGACACTTGGCAGCACCACTGTGGGCAACATGTGTAATGAGTGTGAAGCAGAGAATGTTTATTCATCAACTTATTCCCTGCAACCCCCCCGAAAAACAAAAAACAAAAAAAAAAACATGACGCAAGAGCACTTAGGGCTGAAGGCTAAAGCTGAATAATTACTCAAGTAGTGAAATAAATCTTACTGGGCTTCAAGCAAATAAATGAAAATTAGAAAGAACTACTAAGAAATGAAACAACATCAAATTTTCCCTCTGATATGGCGTTTTTTATGAATTTTAATTTAACACAAAACAATAATAAAATAAGACACTAGAAAAAAAGGCCTGCAAGTCAACTCTCACTGCCTTAGATGTCGAAAGTAATTTAATTGGCCAAACATCCTTATTTGAAATTGTGTTACATTAGCTTTGATTTTCTATCTTAAGCTCTTCTCTCCCAGTCAATACTAGGAGAGAAGGAAACTAACTATTACAGATTTATGATAAAATCATTTCAATTGCATTAGGCTGGCTTTATTGCCTGAGGGTAGTTACTAAAATTAAGGCAGAAGAGAAAAAGAAAAAAAGCCATTAGTGAAGCTAAACCTCGCCTCTTAGGTTTCCTGTTTAGTCATGATGATGGCAAAAGAAGATTATATATCTGACTTAAAATCTGGCAGATTTTTATGCCAACGTGCACAACATCCACTTTTTCCCCTTGGATCACCATCAAAGAAAGCCAACAGGCATCTTCCCTGGCAGAATGAACAGATGATTACACATATGCTGCAACCAGGAAAATTAACCTGTCATGTGCTCTCAAAAACAGTGCCTACTTGATATCCTAGGTATATTTCAAAGGCAAAAGTATTTATATAAAATGCAAAACCCAAAGGGTATTACTGAGAGATATCACATGAAATCTACAGATCAAGGCAAGTTCTTTGAATTTTACATTTCAATTTTACAAGGGTCTTGGAAGTTTGATGATCAAACATCATGAAGCATTTTTTAAATTACAAAAGCCACATAGGAACTAGAATAAAACCTATAAAAACATCTCTCTCTCTCTCGCCTTTAGATTCCCCTGTTGTGTTTTTATGTTGTACTGCAACAGTAAAGTGAGAGAATAAGGATAACAGATATCACCATAGCGCCAACATAGATTAGATGATCATAATGAAGCAGGACCCTTTTATGGACCATCAAGAAACAGCTCTGTTTAAAAATGCCCTTTGACCTACTGCAGGTTGTAGGGGATAAATAGTCTGTTGTTGTTTTTAAGCATGATTTCAGATCATAATTTTGTACATCTTTTCTTTTGAATTAACCTGCTAAGTTTCATATTTCATTTCATCTGTTTTTGATAATACAGCATTTTTTTTATATTTTATATTTTCTATTCTAACATTAATGTCTGCAACATTATCATCAACTATCATCTTAACTATTGGAAGAAGTGATTCATCCCTTTCATTCTGAAATCAATTTTAACTAAATACACACTAATGATCATCAAGTTCCATACAAACGTATTCTAAGGCATGTTTTTAAACACAAGCATTATCACTGACATTATATGATAGCATAAAGTGGTACTATATTTTACTCATTTCACTACATTTTACCTCAACGTCAAGCTGAAATATAACTGTTAATATGGAAAAATCTAAAGGCCTAACATTAAAACCTTTCATGATCTATGGGTAAAAAAGGGGGGATGTAATATGGGCATGACAAGAAAAGTTAGTGTCAACAATAGAGGAGGAATTTAAAAGTTTTGATGTATTATAACGGCTACCTTGACATAAAATAGTGCTATTATGGGGTTAATGTGGGTACAGCTGAGTAGAGGATAGAAGGTCAGTAGACAAAGAGATAAGATAAAACTCCAGTTGACAGGAGTTGACTGCAATAAAGTGCCAAAGAGCCCATTAAAACAGGTCCACACAACTTTTTTTTAATCCACCATAGTTCGATCTGGCGTCCATCTTTTGCAGAAATTCTGCTACTTATCTCAAAAACAATAACAACAAAAAAAGAGTTTAACAGCCAAAGTTTAACAATAGATTTGTTCTTTCTTTATTTCTTCTAGTTAATTTTACCCCTGAAACATATATATTACAGCGGAAGCCAAAGGACTGAGTAGTTCTTGAAGCAGGTAAAACTCTAAAATCCAAGGAGTTCCACCTCTGCATAATTAATCTCAAAAAACATTAAGCACATTAAAGGCGGAGTTTATTAGATTATGGCATTGTAAGCTTCTGACACATAATTTTAAAAGTAAAAGGTGGTATGCCTTGATAAATTGCTTCCTTATTTGACATGTATCCGAAAGACATTTTGGACCTTCACCAGTCTGCCTGGGTATGCCATGTTAATCTTTTCAAACAATTATATAGAATTAAAAAAATGAAAGTGTTTAACAGCCCTACTGCTTAGGAAATGGGTCTCTGCGTCCTAAAGACAAACAGGTTTTGTTTCAAAATGTATTATAACAAAGACTGTAAATAACATGACTGATGGTAGTGAGAGAGTGTCAGCATCTACAGTGAAATATGCCCTTTACTTGCATGGCCCAAGAGACCACTCAGAGCTGGAGCCCATTACTCCAAGGGAAACATAAAAAAACCAAATCACAGCAGGCAAAACATACTGGAACTATGATAACAATCCTTCAAGTGTTGAGCTATACCGACTACTGATATATTTGAAAAAACAAATTCCTGTGTTCATCTTTAGTTAAATTAATTACAGCGGCGGTGTCCTCAAAGGTCTGCCTATCAAACAGCAGCAACAACTGCAGTCAATCCAGAATCGTGCTGCCCGGGTCTTAACATAAACTAAAAAAAGTGGAGCACATCACCCTAGTACTAAAATCGTTACACTGGCTCCCCAGATCTTGGGGAATAGACTTTAATATACTTGTCTTGGTCTATAAAATTGCTGAATGGCTTAGCTCTGAATTAAATTACATTGTATCAACCACCCAGACCTTTTAGCTCTTATGCACCAAGTGCTTACCATTTTTTTTAAAACAGATAATTATCTTATTTTAATGATTCACTTTTATTCTTTTTAATTAATTATCTTGTGTTGCCTCTATGCTACTGCAATGTACTTTTTTGTTCTCATGTACAGCACTTTAAATTGTGCAATATAAATAAACTTGCGTTGCCTCTGAGAGAAGGGATAGCAGCTTGCGTCACTTCAAATTTCAAGTATGGACCAAACAGCTGTTCTTTGGAGTAGCTTTAAAATCGGCCCATGATTTCAATCTGACAGGCAATTTTGCGAACAGAGCTACAAAGGTATATTCAAGGCTTAGTAGAATAACAAACACATCATGTATAAAGGCTGCAGCACTTGATGCAGCTGTTCTAGGTTTGATTCCTGAACCTGGGCCATTTACTGCATATCAATGACGAATAAAGGTTACTAAAGCTATAAAATTGAAAAAAAAAAAAAAAAAGGTGTGTGAGTAAAGCAGCATAAACCGATTCTAATAGGAAATTCCAGCAAACATTTGTGAAAAAAATTGAGGTTGGATGCCCAGATTGTATGTCTAAAGTACAACAGTTCAAAAGCAAGGCTACTTAATATAAAGAAAATGTATATAAAATTCGTACTTTGAAAATAATGATCTCAGTCCTGCTTAAACCCTGCATTGATAGGCAGAATTGGTGAGGGATTTACATTGAGCAAATGGATATAATTTTGTAAGTTTCAATAGCCCTACACTTGGAAAAGACACATCTTATAAGACTGTAAGAAAAAAAACTGTTTTCAAATGAACCTATCTAGCCGTACCTTACCAACATTTCACTGTTATCAAAATAAAGGGAAATCCTTTCAAAATAAAAAATGTATTAATGAAATTATTAGTTATTAGTAATTTAATTATTATCAACAATCATTGTTTTAACAAAAATATTATTCATTAAATAATTCTAAAAACACATATTTAACTACAAATGTACTCTACTAGTACACTAGTTAGTTTACGCTGACTTCCACATGATACCGACAATGTTCATTTTCAAAACGAAATACAATTAACATGTAAAAGTGAAATAATTTTGGACCCAGTGATTTAAGATTTTAAGTAGAAAAAAAATAATGAGGTATAAGAAATTATCCATAGAAATACCATATGGCTTTCTTCCTGGCAACAGATAGTTATGATATGAATTTATTGACAAGCTACAGCTCAACTTCCCCGTATTTACGCGCTAGCTGCAAAGCTAAAGTCACCGGCATCACAGTAATGAGGGTTTTAACTAACACATCGAAACCGCGCAAATGCAAAATAAAAAACAATATTAATGCTACAACAGATATTTATTCTTGCTTTTATTGAGGAGTTTTAAATCAGTAATCCCTAATCCTTATATGGATAAGCCTTTCTTTAAACTCAAATATCATGCTAGCCAGGATGCTAACAAGTGACCAAAACGTAACCGTTGACGTTAGGCCTCATTCCGTTTAAACCCTTTAAATGATTAAACCATAAGACGACACTACAGAGAAAAGAATAAAATGCAATTGTTGTTTTTTTCCTCTGAATGTTTTGTTTTAAATATTTTGGTTTTTGCGTTTAAAAGTACCTTATTACGTTGGTTTCTGACAGTTAGCTTCTCTCCCAGTTGCTTCTTTCCGATGTCAACGCACGTACCACAACAATTCAACGTAACCTGTGATTGGGTAGTAAGACAAAGTGGGCGGGTAAACCATCGATGTCGTCACCGCTTCTCTCAATCGTGCCATCGAATAGGAGAGAACAGCGACATCTGGTGGTAATTGGATTAACAAAGGCCTATTTAACATGCTGTTAACCATACTAACCAGGGGTAAATGGAAGTACCGTGTTTGTTCCTGCACGATCTCATAAACTGTCACTATTTAATTCAAAGGATTATGAAAAGATTAAGCTATGACCCAGTTCTATTGCTATCAGTTTTACCTATTCTTTATATCATCTTAACATTTTATCAATGCTTTATGAGATTCTATGTTAGTTAAAGTGTTTAAGGTTTTAACCTGTAAATGTAATCTTCTTCTAAGCTACTTATCCATCCATCCATCCATCCATCCATCCATCATCCATCCATCCATCCATCCATCCATCCATCCATCCATCCATCCATCCATCCATCCATCCATCCATCCATCATACAATCAATTTAAAAATGACCTTAAGTTAATGTATTTCCGTCTCTATTTCATGTAAAATTTATAAAAATCCAAAGCAAATGCAGTAAATTGACAAGCACAAAATGCATAACAAAAACATCAAAATAACCCATATTAACATAATACACATTATAAAAAAATTCTTTTTGGTTTAATCAAAAACAACCTGTATTCATGTGTTTAATTCGAGATAGCAGAAAGCTGCATAGGAATGGCCATTGCAAAAATAGATAGAAAACCAACAACATTTTTACTCTTATACACCATTGAAAATGATTGTTTATGTAATTATAGTGCAGATCATGTCACTAAGTAACTGCCTAACAGGAACTTCTGTATGTTCAGTAATTGATGGTTGTCTAGCTCTAAGTTCTGCGCATCCAAATATCGGTGACAGAGGCAGAGAGCATCACAGTATTAAAAATAATCTAAGCTATACAAGTGCATGTGAACATCCCTGAAAAAAGAAAAGTTACAAGAAAAAAAGAGACAAAAATCAACCTTGTCTAGTCATGACATCTAATTCAAAGATTTTACCCCCCCCCAAAAATAACATTTGATCTTTTGTGCTTGAAAGTCAAACAATTTCATAAAAAAGCAAGGTAGTCGTTCAATTAGAAATAAAAACGCATGAAAGACGTTGTGTATGCAATTTTTGTACTTTTTCTACTCCTGCAATGTCCTGTTGCTCACTCATCAACAGTCTCCTTAGCTATGTCTAGAATCAGATGTACAAGTGACAATCAAATCTGCCAATCTTGGTTGTTTGTATTCCAGACCCTTTTGCAAATAAAGCACAAGCATACACAGTGTGCCCTCTTTGACACCAACACTCAAAAAAACACTCAGACTTTCTTTCTTATACATATATTACATTACTGCAAAGAATCATCTGTTGCTATAGTTACAGTTCTGAAGTCAGCTAGTCCTCCACATCAGTAACACCTTGAATACCCAAGGTATTTTTAAATCTAATTTACAGTCTGTATTGCAAGGTGTGGCAACACAGCACTTCTCTGTAGCTTCTTGACATTTGAAAATATTCCTAAAAACTGATTGTGGGTAACAATTATAACTAAAAGTTATAGTTTGTTCTTTGATGATCTAACATCCAATTTAAACCCTATAAAGCTTTATTTTTTCCATTGCCTTTAAGTGATTCACCTGCAGAGAAACTGAAAGGAAGTTAAGTAAGATGCAACTCTCTTCAGTATCTGAACTTGGGATATTGTTAAACAATGATCACCTTTTGTCATTTTACAACAAAATTCAAGCTGTTTTACTGCCATTTAAGCCAAAAAGCAAAGCCAAATGTTTTAATTAAGCTAAAGTAATTCTGTATATTTCTACTTAAGTAGTAGAAAAAAAAGAATTGAGTTAAAAAGGTTACTCAAATGCTGAGGAAGTGTTCTCATAAAATCTTATTTAATTTGTGACAATGCTGTCCCCTCCAAAAAATAATAAAATAAAATGTTTATGTATGTTTGCACGGTGTAGGATACTTCCCATGATAATATATGCAAGATTTGGTGTGGTGTTAGTTTAGTGGTGAAGCGCACAACCATATACGGAGGCTTCAGTCCTTGACGTGGCTGTTGCTAGTTCCAATCCTGGTCAGTCGACCTTTGCTGTATGTCGTCCCCTCTTTCATGTCTGCCTACTTTTAAAAAGCAACACAAAAATAAAGGCCACTAGACTCTGAAAACATAACATTTAATATATCAAAATTCAAATAGCATAGCAGATCCATGTGATGAATGTTATTTGTTTCATTCTATGCATTTATTTACAGAGTCATTTAAAACACCCAGCTATACATGAACATTCATTTTCAATACATAAATCATTTTAATTCAACTCAGCTAAATTTAAAAATGATTTATTTAACTGATTCATAATATTCCAAAACAAATAAAAGATTTAAAAATAAAGATTAATTTAGAAATCTAGCATTAAATGCCAGACTATTGTTGAGTATTAATAGCCTTACAGAAGAGCTCCCTAATGTTTATATTTATCTTCTTGAGCATTCAAGATGAACTGAATCAATAACATAGACAGTAAATCAGAAATGATAAGGCTAGACTATTAAGAGCTTTAAAATGTAATGAAAGTTTGGTATGGCAACTTTTTAACTCAGGAGTAGTGTTAAAGGTACTAAAAGTAAAAGAAGTACGTTGTGGAAAAAATGCATTTGGCCTCTTTCGAAAAAGTAATTCAAGTAAATGTAACCTAGAGAATGTACCAACTTTAGTCACAACCCACCTCCGCCATAGACCAACACAAATTAGTGCGTAATTGTTAGAGGGAATAAAAATAACACATGACTGTCTCTTTCTTTAACAATATACACCTGAAAATTGTGGATTGCATTTATATTTAATACTTTGATTCAGGGACTGCTAAATGAAATTTATTGTAGGCTATTAGAAAGAAAAAAAAGAGAAAAAAGTTGTGGAGAAATTAAAAGCAGTGTTAAATTTCAATTTCAAAAGGGCTGAACATCTCATGAATTCAACTTTATGGTCATTGCACTGTCACAAGTACAAGCAGCGAAATGCAGTTTGCATCCATCCAGAAGTGCTATACCTGTATATAAACATCTAAATCCTGTATAGCACTTCTGGATAGATGCAAACTACATTTCGCTGCTTGTATTTGCAACAGTGCAATGACAATAAAGTTGAATTCTATTCTATTTTATTATATTCTATTCTGTTCTATTCTATTCTATTCTATTCTATTCTATTCTATTCTATTCTATTCTATGAAGTACTTTTAACATATATCTGTAAAGCTTCTCAGTCATCCACGTCATGGTCAAGCTTGGAAAGTTTAGTTTATGTAACTGGACGGAAAGTTTTCTAGAAGATGTTTCACCCTCATCCAAGAGGCTTCTTCAGTTCTAACTGACGCAGGAGAAAACTGGGATAAATATACTGTAGGTGTGACAAAGAATAGGAGAGGGGAAAAAGAAATAAAAGGTAACTCTGATGGGTCGTTAACTAGCTCGTCAAAGTGGTTTCGGTCACATGGCTTTTTTCAGGTTGAGGCAGGCGAAGGCAGGTCTGAGGTGAATCTTTTGTAAGGTTTCTAAAAGTGCTCTGTATGTGGGTGATAAATTATATCTGAGGCCACCTCCTCTGTTAAGGGATGGCTTTTCCAGGTTAACAAAGATGGCTTCTTTGACCCCCCTCTCAAACCATCTGTCTTCCTTGGCTAGAATATGGACGCTGTTGTCCTCAAATGAGTGTCCTTTATCCTCCAGGTGTACATGAACAGCTGAGTCCTGTTGTTAGGAGTTAGCCCTCCTGTGTTGAGCCATGCGCCTGTGCAGAGGTTGCTTGGTCTCTCCAATGTACAGGTTTGTGCACTCTTCTCTACACTGAACAGTGTGAACCCCATTGTCAGTCTTGTTCTTTTAAATGAATCATTTATAGTTGTAAAAATATTGCTGATTAAAACACGGCACTACCCCTAAAACTGACAGATGAAAGAACATTAAACAGATCTGTCACTGTTGCCCTGAAAGAGGTGCAGGGATCCACAACTCAGGTGAATCTTTAGCCAGGTCGCTACTTGTGCAGAAAATAAAGCCATTGTTAAAAGAAGTGTAAAACATTTTGCTTTTGTAATAAACTGTATTTGATACTCAGCAAGCATTTGGAAGATCATTGTTCTGGTCAAGCAAAACCAAAACGTAATATTTTGGACAACAAACAAAATGCCATGTATGGTAGAAAGCTAACTCTGCATCATACCCTGAGCGTATACTATATACTTTTAAACTAAAACATTGGGGTGGTAGAAACATACTGTGGGATGCTTTCTTCTGGAGGGAAGATGAGACACCTGGATACAAACAAACACAATAAAAAATGTGTTATAGGTTGCAAAAGACTCTAGACTAAGATGATGGTTCATCATCTTGCAGGAACCCAAGCATACACCCACTATGGGATGGTTTAGAATAAAGTATTATTTTTGTATTAGAAACACCAAATAAAAGTGTGGATTTAAATCAAGATAAAAAGACTCAAATGGCGTTTTTACATATTTTATCCTCTAATCAGAATGAGCATGAGCTATTTTACAAAGAAATGGTAACAAAATATCTTTAGACATACAGATGTCACACAATCACAGGTAGCGCTATATATAGCATTGATTCAGGGGCACTGAATACAAATGAATGCCAGACTCCTCAGATTTTTATTTACAATCATGTTTTTAAAAAAAAATACACGTATCCTTTATCTTTAACTTTAAAAATAAAATAATATAATTTGTAATTTTATTTTGCATTTACAATACAGTAGTACAGTACATTGAAGTGGTTAAGCTGGTATTTTATGTTTCTACCTGTTAATACCGTGGTGGGATGCTGTAAGGCAGACAGGCTTGCCAGATCTGAAAATAGAGCACAGGTGCTGTTTCTCCTGGTGGCAGAAAGGTCATGTGAAGATTCAGTGAGGAAAGGAACAAAGACAAGTTGAAGTAAAATAGAAGTAATAGCTTCAAGCATCGTTAGTTTTTATTTTGATAAATCCAGAATCTACCTCTGTGGTGTAAGTGAAGATGATCTCAAAGAAGATGAAAATGATTTTTAAAAAAATGTTCCTAATATGTTGATACAAATTACTCTTTTAACGTATTACACTTGGTTAATTTTACAAAATATCATATATATTTAGTTTATTTAAGTGATAACAGTTATCGAATGTCTTGGGGGACATCTTTGGACACAGAGGGATTTAGTTTTGATTAAAAATCCACTTCTCCCTTTCAAAAAGATCTTTAAAGATTCAGATCACCTGAAATATATGATAGAAGAATTATCAAAGTAGAAAGTCTGATTGTCAGACAGACTGTACCTCAACTCTCACTTCCAGGATCGTAAAGATCAATAGTAAACTATGAAAGTGTCTATCTATTTAAATAGTTTTATTTTATCAAATATTTTAACTTTAGAATAAAATACCATATATATTGTATTGCTTATAAATGTTCATGAACAATTGATATCTCTATAATAAGGCCAGAATTGGCAATGAGTTTCAGGCAAGAAAAGTTAAATTATGCCTTATTAAAAGAACAAAGAAAGATCAAAGTGACCTTGTCTTGCAAGAATGTGTGTGTGTGTGTGTGTGTGTGTGTGTGGGTGTGTGTGTGAATGTGTGTGTGTTTAAAGTATAATGAAAAACACACACAGATGTCTCCGGGTCTCTTCTCTTCTGGACAGTATGCTGTTACTGGGCCAATTAAAGAGAATAGGGAACACCTGTGCTGCTCAGCACCACTGTCAGCTGTTGATAAGTTGTACACAAAGGACATGATACTGGCTTGTTTTTTATCTTAATCTGAATAAACCACACACACACACACACACACACACACACACACACACACACTGAGCCATCTTGAACTTGGATTCATGTTGTTTCTTGGTGTGAAACAGAAAGGCTGATGGCCATCTCTTCACAGCTCTTCTTTGCTTTTTATCCAGTCTGGCTTGTCGTGATCTGTTACATGAAGCAACAACCTTCAAATGAAAAAACCATCAGAACAGCATTACTGGTTATGGCTGGCTGGCTGGCAGGAAGGTGGGAATAATAATTTATGCTCACTTTTCAGATGAAAGAAATTATAATCTGCTCTATGTTTTTATCACAATTTGTTTTCACGTTTTTGGTAACCATTAATGTATTTTTTTCCTCTTTGGCTTCCAAAATGATGAAATTTTTCACTGATGCCGTTTAAGCAGTTGGGTGATGAAACACTGAGCAATATTTATATAATACAACATTAAAAATAATAAAATATGCTTGAGAATTATCTGTATTATACAATGTTTTGGCACAAAAATACACAATACAACATGATACTGTACATTACAATGTAATACAAGAGGTATGCAATAATATATAGATGCAATACAATATGATTTTGTAGAGAGGCCTCATCCTGATGAGAAACAGGACATATAGAATCATGCAATGTGATATGATATGATAAAATTACATGTTGATTTTATTATTATGCATTATAGGTTATAACACAATAGCATGACGTACAATTAAGCAGAATTCAACATGATGCAATAAAATGCAGTGCTGTACAACAAGAGGAGATGTCATGGGAATATTATATTGTTACATCAGATAGAAGATAATGCAATTTAACATGCTTTATATATTGTATGATGAATACTATGCAGTATAATATATTATGATACAATATTATACAATGCAATTAAACAGTTTGAAATGTGAGAACATTTATTTTTCAATAACATAATAAAATTCAAGACAACTATACAACGTAAAACATTATCATGCAACACTGTGCATAAGTTATCATACAGAACAGTAAAATGTTAAAAGTAGTAGTTAATACAAATCATTACCATATGAAACATATATATATATATATGTATATATCTATACATACTTAAATATACATGTAAATATCCATCGTAATGTGAGGGGGACTATATAGGAAGTAATATGCTATGAAATAAAATGATCAAATGATTTGACATGATATCATGGGACTTCATACTATTGATGCTATACCATAAAATGGAACAGGAAATCATAAGGTGGAGTGTAGTTACATTTATTTTATTAATGCAACACATTTTGTTTCAATCCAACTTATGGATTTAGTGCCATTTACAAAAATCATTAAAAAACTTGTCATCCAAGGAATCACTGAGTTTTTAGCAATCCTACTGCATACTGTGAATGCATGTAGAAACAGTGGGAAGGAAAACTACTGCACAATACCATTAATATCAATTTGCTTTACTATCTGCATTTATCTTGTTTTCATCTTTATTTGCTTTCATTCTGCTTTTATGTTCTTGCTAGTTTAGTATTTATTTAATGTAAAACACTTTGAATTTTCTCTGGACTGAATTTAATATGTCTAAACTTCTCTTGCCTTCACTAAGGTAATTCCTTTTTTCCAAATTCTATACAGTAAATGTACTTTCATTAGAAGAAAACACTTAAAAATTCTCAGATATAAACTAGCTAGTTTTTAAATTATCTTTAAATTGTTTCAAGAAAATTCTTAAGTGGGGAGTTAATATTTACTTAAGAGTGAAGTGCTTTTTTCGACTAGAAAGTAGAATCAGTAATAAAAGTATTCTTTTTCTTGTTAGTTGTATACATTTAAGATTTCGCATTGAGTCAAATAACACAGACCAAGAACTAACAGTGGAGGTAAAAAAAAAAAGGCAGTGTTATGTATAAATGACAAAAAGTATCTGAGTCATGACAAATTTAACCTGAGTCACTTTTAAGACATGGAATCACTGTTGCAATGTTTATTTTGCAAACTTGTTTACAATACTGGTTAAACCTTCTGTTTCAATGTAAAAACTACTTATGTGCTTGTTATAGAAAAATCTTTTTTCTTGTTTTCAGAAAACATTTTATATGTCTTATGTGCTTATAGGCACAAAATATATAAAACAATCTGACACATTATACAATATATTACAGAGGTAAACATGCTAATGCTAACTGATACATAGGATACAACTAAGTGACATTACTTATTACATAACTACTCCTACTTTCTAAGCCTTTATTTGGTGCTTTCATTCTTCCACAGTTAACACCTCAGCTTTAACTGTGTAGAAGAAGGAATATTGGTTTGTTATTAAGAACCGCCATAACCTTTGAATATTCTGCAGAGCATTGTTAAATCTACCATAAGAGAAGAGTAATAGATGCGACACCAAAGCAGATCCCAGAAAATAGGCTCAGAGAGGTCATTAACATGATCAAGATAACTCTAAAGTGGTAACAAGGGTTCACTGCCGAGAGTTGGGTATAATTTAAAGGGTTCACTACATTGCTTTAAGGGAAATCAAACATTTTAAATAACTGTATTTACGTGTTGAAGAGAGAAGGTTAAAACAGCTGCCTTCAAGGCATCTTATATCAAAACAACATAAGATGATTGATAAGATCAATTTAGGTACAAACTATTCTGCATCATTTTTTCTGTCTTTCAGAGGAAATAGATCTGTCTAGAATAAGACTTTAACAACCTCATGGTGGTTTACTGAGTCCGCCGATATATGTCAGACTTTAATTTTGCAGAAACAAAATGCATGTCCCTCACTGTCTCTGATTTTATTTACTGTGACACTGAGGGGTTGTCCTTCATCTGAATTTACTGTTGGCATTTCTTTGTGGTTTTCAAATTAATCAGAGCTCACGTTTGTCAGAAGTGTGAGAAAGCAGGATTTAATTTTCTTATGACATTTTAAACCGCAAAGTAAAGCCAGACTACAGAAAAGAAAATTAATATCAGGTAGAATGTGGCTAAAACTATTATGACATTCTTTTTTCTAATATTAAAAATGGAATGATTATACAAAAAAGGACATATTTTATTATAATTTTAATCTTATATAGTAATTTGTTTTTAAGATAAAAATATTCATTTAAAAAGACACATTTTAGAACATTCAATACTTTCTTATACATTGCTGAAAAGCAACACTTATACTTATTGCTTTCTCTGCTGAAGATTTGATGTTCTTGCCTGTGTAGCATTATTCAACAGGGAAACAAATTTAATATGCAAAGTGTTTGCCTTAAAAAAAACCTTTTACATTTATTTGGTCTTCAGATCTTTTTCCTTAGCAGTACTAATAACACAATATTATCAAACCCATCAGTGTAACTGCTTGACTTTAAAAAAAGTGTTTTTGAAATGTTCATCCTATATAGGTTGTCTATGATATACCTTTTAGACCCAGAAGCCATTAAAACGTTTTTAATCTCCTTCTCTTGTTAAATGACATCGTTTTCAAATATGAAAATCATACTCCAGTAGCTCCTACGTGGGTGTTTAAAGCAACTGCGTGTGTTAAATCTGTGCCTGGTGGTTGTAATGGGTCGTCTACGGAACACCCTGGTGGTGTTTGCTTTAAATGAGGGTGTCCTCAAAAGCCCATTATCGGGCTGTGCTGCAGGAGACTGCTCGCCGTGCAGGAGAAATATTTCACAATTATGGACTTTTGTGCTTTTTCTACTACATGACCCTCACAGGACTGAAGAGAGTGCTCCATCTTTTTTATTGCCAATTATAGGTGTCCAAAAACACATTGAATTGACATAAAAGAAGAATAATGTGTGCTGAATTGTGTTAGACTGGCAGACAGAATGAAGGACGGACAGGAAGATATGCAGCAGTGAGGAAAGGTAAGACGTTTAGGTTCTTATGTCAAAGTTAGACTTCTGAGTTACAATAAATCCCTGTTGTTACATGATAATGATCCAAGAACAAAAAAAGAGTCTTCAAGCAGATGGGAAGGCCCCCAAAGATGTTATTATGGAATCAGCGTAGGGTCTGACGAAAAATTAAAATACTGAACATGCAAACCTCTCTAGGACTAATGTAATGTGTTGAAATGTTTCTGCTTTTTTGGGAAGATAAATATTACAGCACTTAGTTTTTGTAAAGCCGGATAAAAAAAATAAATATTTCCTCATTTTATTTTCAGCGGAGAACATCTCAGACTTTAGGGCAGAAAATTCTGGAGGTTGTGTTTGCACTTGTACAGAGCAAAGAGTGTGAAGCGGGCACAGAGAGAGGCCAAAAAAGCCAATAAGTCTCAGGAAAGCCATCTGACTCCTCAAACACTCAGTACCCCCCTCCTCAGTCCCTGGGAGCCTGATTAGACACAAAACAGTCCACAGCATGGTAGCTGTCAATTAATCCTCTGACTTGGAGACGAGCAAGACCGCTTGACCAGAATTTTGCTTGAGAATATTATCTACCCAGGAGGACAACTGGGAGTAAGAGTTAAGTGGATATACTTTTTATACAATGGTCCATATTGTAAGTCTCAGAGCTTTGCATAGAAATTATACCTCTTTTTTTTTTTTTAAAGTTTTCTAATCTTTTATTGCGATTTAATGAAAATGTCTCACACACAATTGGGATATATCCATGAAACAAAACTAAAATAAAATCAAACTATTGAATACTAACGTCTTCACACTGTAGTCATAACTCAGAGAAATTAGAAAAACATACAACACAGGACGATGCTTTAAGTAAACGTAAAAACTGGTTTTTATATTTTATTTACAGTTTTTCACAATTACTAAAACACATACCTGAAACCTCTTCCCGTTTTCTCTAAACACAAATCCAAAAAGCTAAAACTAAATTCAAAAAAGCACAGACGTTTCCATCATCACCAGCTCTCATGTGTTTTTAAACCTTAACAATCCAGTTCACACACGTATCAGAGATTCACCTTATAACATTCATTAGAAACCAAAGAAAATCATTTACGACGCATACGCAACTGCATGGAAATAACAATGTATATTGTTTATTTAACATTAAATATATTTTTAACAAAATCAAAAATTAAACAAGAGAAAGAGAAGAAACATAGAAAACCACGTTATTGGTGAAATTTATTCACCAATGACTTGTTTTTGTGCTGGGACGGGCCAAATGACTCCATCCACAATGCAGGCTGTATTTTGTCTTGCCAAACAGTGGGCTGAACCCTCTGTTGTGCCCAGCCTTGACAAAAATCAGCAGTTATATCAACACAGGCCTGTTCCACTGCCAGCAGTAAATATTCCCTGTTATAGGGCTGTTGGTTATAAACCTTCCACCACCATGTAGAGAAAAAAAATCCTCTGTTAGAGCTGTTGAGTGGAAGGGTGAAAGCGTTGATTAATGGTGAACCACTCATATATCAACCCAGCATGGTGAAAACTCACATTGTCCCAAACTATGACCCACACTGGATGTGTGCTGATTCCAGTGTTTATGTTCAATCATAATATCCTATAAACGACCTAAGATTTTCAATGTTATATGACCCAAGTTTGCAAGCCCCCAGGTTACCTATGGGTGCACAATGGGGCGACATTTCCACCATCCTAGTCAGGGGCTTCTTAACTGCACATGTGACTGGCATGTAAAACAAAAGGAACATGTGACTAACATAAGTTAGATGAATGGTCGATATAATAGGTAGATCCAATAGGCAGACTGCAGGCTGACATAGACTGAAAGTGAGAAAGTAATAATATGATTAAATTACACCTCAAAACATCCATAAAATCCAATTAAAGCATGTTACCACTAAACTCAAATTAAAATGAACACAAGGATAACTAGAAAGCCAGAAAGAATAGCAACCCACAGACATGGAAAAACCTTCAAAAAGCATGGGCATAAATCGATGTATTGACAGCAAAATCCAAGAGGCAAAAACAAAAGAAAAATATAACAAGATTTAAAAAGAAACCATTTGAGTAAAACCCTGAAACTAAACAAAACCATAAGTAAACCGGACAACTAAATAAACACTGAGAAGATTCAAGCTAATACATACAATAAAATCTCAAACCTCAAAGAAACCCCAAATGATCCAGTCACAGTAGAAAACAAGCAAATATGTTTTCCCTCTAAATGGTACGTAACCTGTACAAATGCAGCATTTTTCCTAAGTCAGGAGACTAAAGCGCTTTACATTACATTTGGTCATTATTGCACACAATCAAGGTGGCAACCTACACTGTAACCACAGCTGCCCTGGAGCTCACTGACTGTAGTGAGGCTGCCAGCATCAGCAGGCATGGTGAAGTGTCTTTCCATGGACACAACAACATTAAAAGCTGGAGCTTGAACCAACAACCATTTGGTTGCAAGGAAAACACCTGCATCGCCCCATGTCAGATTAGACATGACTTGAGCTATTTTGCATATATGAGCAAACTATCAATGTCTTGACGTACAGATTGGTTGAAACATTCCTGAAAAAATCTTCATGGTAAATTCATTTATTAATTTACACTCTAACACATGAACTCCTTTAAGTTTGTGATTGTCATGTGAGAAAATGGAAACATTTACAAAGCATCTCATGACATTTTGTTTAGTCAGAACTTGCCCAGGAATGACCAGATCTATTTAATTAACTCTCTATCTAACTAGTTCACCTCAAGAAATAAACAAAATCCCTCAAACGGACACTGTAAGACGATGAAGAGGGAAAGAAGTTGACATAAATTAGTAAATAACGTCCTGATCTGAGTAAAGTCAATCACAAATGAAAAGGGTTAGAAGCCATTTTTAAGTCTTTTGGACTCTTGAGGTCCATATTGAGAGTTGTTATCCACAAATGGAGAACAATGGTGAAGCTTCCCATGAGTCTCGTCTGACTGAAAACATGCCAAGAGCGCACTGATGACTCATCCATGTGGTCATAAAAAGAACAACTTCTAAAGCACCGCAAGCCTCAATTTTTTTAGTTAGGAACAATCCTCATGACTAAACAATAAGAGAAAGAGGAATATATAACCTCTTCAGGAAAATAACTGCTGATCTAAAAGAATATATATGCTTACTCGCATATTCTAAGTAAAAAATTAGATTTTGATGATGCCTAAGAAAATACTCTGCGGACTGACAAGATAAGAGTAAAACTTTTGGGAAGGTGCTTCACCTCATTATATCGGGCATGGGATAGTGCTCTCATGATCCTGGTCTTAGACTTTGCATTTGCTTTGTTTTCTGCTTCTTCTGTGTCAGTTTTTATTCAGCTCTTTACTCTTTACTCATGTCATTCACACTGTTGATGAAGTTAGTGGGTTTTGGTTCTACCATCTACCTCCATTTATTTCTATTAAAATAAATGTATTAATAACATCAACATGTCCATATTAGGTAGGATTCCTTTAGACATATAGTGCTCAATTTTTTTCTCCAGCTTTCTAGCATTATTATTTAAAGTACACAGCCCTGTAATAAACCAAGGAGCCAGCCACCTATTATCAAAGTCCTCTTTTTTACAGGGGGGTGTCTAAAGTCGTACACAAAGTAGAAGTAACCCAACAAAATGAGTCTGTGAAGGAAAAAAATAAATGGTTCACGTCCTGCAGCTGATTCTGGAGGAACAAACAAACAACAAAGTGTTTTTAGTCAAAGGCTTTTCCAGATCTGCTGTAAGACAAACCACTATAGAATTTCCTTCCCAATCTGTTTGTTCCAGTTCTACCCTAAAATCACTAATAAAAAGGACACCGTGATACTTGCTTGCTTTTTTAAACACTTCCATTTGATGCTAAAAAGGTCATCAGACATAGCATGACAAATTTCAGGGGCACTAGTATAGAAACAACCATTATCCAAAGATTATTACGGTGCAAAATATGGTAGAAGATGTATAATCCTAAAAAAGACAGTTAAACCAAACAATAGGGTATTTTAAGAAAACCTTTGCATATCATTCAGGGATGATTTAAGCTCTCTTAAGGAGGCTGTCATTTGTTATTAAAGTTTACAACACGAGATGATGATGTAAATATAAATGCAGTTCACGTCTAGAAGCAAAAAACACTGGAATATATTAAGCCTTTAGCATAGCATCTTAAATCCTCTTACATCAACCTTTCCCCAGCAGATCGATGGGTTTGCATGATCATATAATGGCATACAAGGTATGTTTGAAAAAATTATTCTGTATACGTTTTGCTTCATTGCTTGAATTATGCTGTTTTTTTTCTTTACTTTGGTATTTCTTGATAAATGGTTCCAGTGTTTGCTTTGGATGGATGGAATCACGAGTAATTAGTGCAGTAGAAAAGAAAATTGGCTCAAAAATTCCTGTAGAACACACCAGCTGTGTAAATTGCTGACACAGGTTAATGCATCATTTTGGCACCTGTAAGAACACAAAAACGTCAAACTAGATGTTTTAAAACTAAATTAGGAGTTAGCAAAGGTGAATACGATAAAAAAAGCACATTAAGATTTGCTGTGGTTCTGAATCATTGTACTTTAAACTACATAATGCGCCACTGACCTTGAAGATGTGATCGCTGACAAGGCAGAATGATTTTGGTGAGCGTACAGAGTTGTGCTGTCAGCTCAGATTCAGCCAAATTCAGGAAAATCGACTGCTCAACGCCTCACTGTGCAGATGGATGATGACTGAAAGCAAACCACGAGCAAAACCAAAAGCTGCTTAATGTTTTCAAATGTCTGAGTCAGTCAGCATACCTGATCAGAAGAGCAAGCACTTTATTTATTGAGGACAAAACTTCAGTTGGAAAAGGCGAAAAAACTAACAACAAACAAAAAAAAATGAAGACAGCTGCAGTTGGGGCCTGGCAGAGCATTACACTTGAGGGAGCTCAGCATGTGGTGGTGTCCATATGTTTCAGATCTCAGGCAGTCATTTAGTCCTATTGATATTTAAAAAAAAAATCATATAATTACATTTAAACATACAGGCTTATTTCAATAAGTCAGAATGTCAATCGAAGGTGTTTAATTTTCTGTAACCATTTAGATTTTTTATGCACAGTTAAATTTTCCAAGCTATTTAGATGATTATGTGTTACAGCTACAGAAAACCTCAAAATCCCAGAAAATGTTGGTATTACACAAAAACAGCTTCAAAGGATTTTTAAAACAGACATTTTTTGATGCCCTTTGTCAAATTGTAGTCTATCAGGAAGCAGACTGCAGACAAGGAAGTCCATGCTCACTTCTGCAGACAAGCTTTATGGAGATGTTACGCAAAAGCTGTTTCAGTGATTATGGTGTTAATAAAAACAAGAAGAGCTAATACCAACTTCTGTGTCACACCTACAGCACATTTCATCCAATGTCTAACAGCTCACACACAGGTCCAGTACTCTGACATACTCGCTCTGCTACTCAATACCACAGCTTCTCTTCTCTTTAGTTTGCTTTCTTAAGATCAGGGATCCTTCATGTTTTTCAGTCCAGGAACCCAGATTGATAAAGAGATGTAGCAGAAAATATTAACTTCTGACCTCAGTTCAGCTTCCACTAATTCAACCATTGTCTGATTCTCAGACATCTTCTTGCTCTCTAAGATCTCAGTCAAATACTTGACTCTTTTCTCTCTTATACACTTTTATACCTCTACAAGTATATGATCAGTACCAATGGCCTTTCCACTTGTCATCATTTTCAATGTCTTTGTTACCTAATCCTCACTTAGCTTTGCTATTTTCTGGTTCAAAGTAGTCACTTCTGCTCCTTCTATATTTAATTTTTCTCATTTACCAACTCTTCAAAGTACTCTCTCCATGCTACTATTACACTCATTGTATTTCCATCTATAATCATCCTAACCTGCTGAACATCTTTTCCATCTCTGTCTCTCTGCATCTCCAACCTGTATACATCCTTTTCCTTCTGTACTGTTCAACCTGTCATATAAACAAGTCATTGTAAGTTCTTCTTTGTTTGGCCTCAGCTAACTCTACCTGCACTTTACACTGAATCTCTCTGTATTCTTGACAGCTCTTCTCAGTCCACTGAGATCTGAGGTAAGGTGTGTTACGTCTTCTTCTGAGAAGAAATTTCGCTTTCTCTGAACATACATCTGTGACTCCTTAATCTACCACCAAGTCTCCTGGACCACATTCCTTCCAGAGGAATTACCAAGTACTCTACTACATGTTTCCCATCACTTCCTTACCCCCTCTGTTAGCAGCTCGGAAAGGTCTATTGAAATCGTTACCAATCACCAATCTCTCTAATTCCAGCATCACTTCATCTGATTACCAGAATTGATCCTTCTTCTCTAAATCACATCCCACCAGTGGGGTATAATGACTAACACTGAGGATCACACCTTCAGTGTCTAGCTTCAGACTCTTCTACCTATCTGACACCTTTTTTACCTCCAAAACATTCCAGACAAACTTTCTAAGACACAATTTCCTCTTCTTCTTCTTCTTCTTGTTTGTTGACCAACAGTGGCCCATTTTCCACCAGTACTCTCTCTAGATTTAGGACCAGCTAAAATAAGAAACATGGCACTGGGCCTCCTTTGTGGACACTTCAGTATTATTCAATTAGCTTTTCTTTTCAGTTGCTCTTTTACTTATATACTGTCTTATTAAGATGTACTGACTGGCTGAGAAAAGGGAGCAACATTGAGAGAAATACCACAGTTACTTTTGAGGAGCTGCAGACATCCACAGCTTATGAAGAAAATAATATGTCAATATCTAGTCTATTTGAAATTTAAAAATTCACAAAAGGATCTGGTCACATTTGTAATATAAAAAAAACTCATAATACAGGGAACCGGATTAAAATTTGATCATTTACAAGCAACAGTGTTATTGGTATATTCTTATAATATGTCAGAGACTAACAGATGGAGTAATCCCTCTAACAAATGTAAAATGTGGCTAAGTTCTCTTGCCTGAAAAAGGAAAGACAACCTTTCTGTGTTTAAGAAAGAGCCTGCATCCCCCACATGTCGACTCCTCCGTGATCTCCTGCAGGCAGGTGTAGTTTTCTCTCTCCATCCTCCATGCCTGTCTCTTTTGACCTTGTTAACACTCCCTCTCTATTACACTGCAACTTCTCTGCTCCCCAAAGGCTCTGGTAATCTTCACTCTAGTGCCACAATATTTCTCCTTAAAATCAAATTTGTAGCCGCTGGTTGATTTATCGAGGCGCCCTCTCCTGCCTGCAATGCCGCTGCAGAGCTGAAGAAATGAGCTCTGAGAAGTGCTGTGCAGTTTAGCAGTGTTTTTGACCAAATCCTTCCAGCTTTCCTGAATGATGGAGGCTTTTTCTTTCCTTTCTTGGCACAGTTAGTAATATTTCCTCATGATGCGTGGATGTTTTCTCTGTTTTTTTTTTTTGCCAGTATGTACAGTGTTGCTCAACCTTAGTACTTTCCTCACTTTCGTCAGTTTGGAGAGAAGAAGAGGTTCTGGATTTGGCAGACATGCGACGAATGAGTCAGACTGTTTTTAAGAACAGGTGAAAGAAACAGTTGGTACCTTCTGCTTCCTGACAGCTGATGTGTGTTTAAAGAAAGAACAGCTCAGAATATCGTGGGAAATATAGAGATTTGGAGGAAAAGAATTACCAGTAATGACTACACCTCTTTGCACACAAGCCTTGGACACAGAGATAAACACTAAGCATTTCTTTAATTAATTTGAACAACCAAACCTCATGAAGCAGAGACACTAACATTGTAAGGGGGGATAATGGGGCAGGAGAAAAAAAAAAGACATCTTGGACAAGAGCCATAATAAGACAAAAAAGGGCTGACAGTCTGATGCAGAAGCAGTGATGTGTGTGTGTGTAAAGGTGATATTTTCTGCAGCTGTCCTGTTTATGAAGTGAATACAAATAACCTCCAAAACACGTAAACACACACACACACACACACATTTTATTCTAGTCAGCGCTGAGTCATTGTTCGGCATCTGTCTTTGTCAATTTAGAGAAGAATTTGGGACCAGAGAGAGAACTTTGTTCGTAATAACAAACACTACCAACCCCACGTGCCAAGATTTTAACAACCTGCATCTGTTTATCTAACCTGGTCGTGGGAGGATCATAAAATCGATTAGGAGGGATAGATGGATGGATGAGTAATATCTTAAAAAGTATTCATACCCCTTAAACTTAACATGGATTTCAAAGTATTTTAGAAATACAAATATAAAGAAATAGAAAGGAGAGGTGCTGTTATTGTTCTGCACTTGTACTTTTAGACCCCAAATTAAATAAGATGCAACATATTGCCTTCAGAAGTCACCTAATTAGAAAAAATCCTGCATCTGGAAGCTCATAAGGCTTTTGGGACGTTTAAAGTAGAGTATGTTTATAGTCCTGAGACAATATCCTACATCTTCCAGATGTTGTTTCTGTTGTTTTGTTTTGAATCATCTGAAAATTGAAATATTCTGGTCTATCTGCTTAACTAAAAAGGTTGAGCAAGAAGGACATTATTAAGACAAAGCAGCCAAGAGGCATTAATATAGACCAGTTCACTAAGGAGCTAGCATAGAAATGTACTCTTAAAAACACTTGAAACCCCCCATGTGAAACATGGAGGTGGCAACATCAACAATCCGGCAGCAGTTTGTTTTCTAATCTCAACGATCGGGTAATTAATTGCACAGACGAGTGAGGAAAAGTTTCAAGGGGTATGAGCATCTTTACAAAGCTCTGTTCATATTCATATTATATGTTATTTATTAATTCATTGTTAGTTTTTTTTCAGCACCAGTAGCCTTTATTTGACAGTAGAGTGATAGGGAAGAGGTTGGAAAATAACCTTTCAGTGTGTCAGAGAAAGACTGAGAGATCAATACCGATTTGGCTGCACGATATGGCACCATCAGAGTTTACGTGCTTTGATGATCGTAAACCAGACTGTCTGGTACACTTTTGCAACCTGTACTTTGCCTTTTCTTTAGTAAACAAATGGTAGCTCTATAAAAGCCTCCAGAGAGCCGGAGGACAGCATGTGCAACCCTCAGCTCACGGAGAAACATGATGATTCCTGTGAAAGGTGAGATGGTCTTTAAAACGCTGGTATCTCTGCATGTGGTCTGATAGAATCTGCTCTCTAACTCCTATGAATCGGTTCTCTGCCATTAGCTACCACGCTCTTTGTTTTTCTGGGCCTGCTGGTTTCTGAAACCTCCAGTCAGAAACCTAACACTCCTGAGGAAGAGGTGGCCTTCCTAAAAGTAAGGCTCGCCTTGATGAAGAATCGCTACAGGCTGTTGTGCAACCAGTACTCCAGTCTGGTGGACAACTGCTCAGCTCCAGGTATGTTCCTCCTCCAGGCTCCAGCAGATGGATGATGATTCAGTGCATTGTTTGTATCATTTAAAGAGCACCCTGCCTTACAAAGCATACAGAATAACATTTTAAAGAACAGAAGAGCCAGGACAATGTATAGAAAAATTGACTTAAAATATATAGGAAGCAGACATGAACAATTAAACAAAAATATAGTTAGTTAGTAAATCTAGTTATGATGTTTCTCTTTTAAATTTTTTATAAATTCCTCCAGCAAGATCAGGCTTCAGAGCTTAAAGTCCTGTTCATCGGCATATTTCTATCTGCTTTGTACATCTACTAGAAGAGATGTATGAAACGGATCGACAAAGATGTTCTTCTACTAGAAAAGATAAGGAAAGTCAAAAAGGATAGATTGCGTTTGTGAACTTCAGTTTTTTTGGTCTCTCGCTGATTTAAAATTTGAATTGAATCTGAACTTTGTTGTCCTACATTAAGACAAACAAGTTCTTGTCTATTTATTTTTCTTATCAGACTGCTCTGTATTTAGCTTCCTTTATCTTCCTTTAAATCAAACCATCTTCCCTGTCCTTGTTAAACAAAGATGAAACACAGCATGCTGCTGCCACTACCAGACTACAAAGGCATTATAGTTTTGTTTTTTTTACCCCAGTTTTCTTATGATAGACTGAACATTTCTTATGGTATTGCTTGGCATTCTTACTCTGCTTTAAAATTTTCCAAAACATTCTGTGTGACCCGTGTGATGCGTTTGTTAGTCTTCATTCTGTTTGTTATTGATTGTTTTTCTCTCACCAACATCTGAAGCTTCACAGAGCAGCTGGATTTATCCAGACATTTAATGACACACAGATGGAGCCTACTCAGTAATTAGATGATAATTAACTTCATTGGATTAGATTTAGGGGTGAAAGAAGAATTGGGGCTGAATGTTAAAAACACTCACCATCATTAAAAAAAATCCTCATGTTCATATAGTAATAAAAAGAACGGTTTTCATTAATGAAACTTAACAATATTTGGTAAGAAGTTTTTTGAAAATATTGTCTGGAAGAACAGCAGACATTTTTTTGTTTGGAAAAAATGCTGTTTTTGTTTTAATGTTATACCTGTTTGAGTCCAATAAAAGGTGACCTAATTTTGTTTAGTTAATCTGGCAGATAATTTAACATCAGATCAGCTTTGTTCTGAATGTGAGAGACATATAAACAGCTATAGTATCATCGACTCTATAGAGATGAAGATTTGTATCTCTAATATTACAAATCAAGTCATAAATGTAAATTATAAAACAAATCGTCCCTAATAAAGACCCTTAAGCTGAACACAGAGCTCACAACTAGAAAGGTTACTTTAAAACCAGCCCATTGCTCAGTCTGACAGGTTAATATCTAAAAATCTCTGGTGTAAGATGTCCTGATTGCAACAGGTTTTGAAAAATGTGTAGAAATATTCAGTTCAGTGTTTTGTTTGTCCAAACAGCCATAGACTGCAAAGAGTGTCCCGAAGGATGGCTGCAGGTTGAGGATCAGTGCTTCCACCTGAACACCGACAGGCAAGATTTCTCTACGAGTGTGGAGAAATGTAAAGAGATTGGAGCCCATCTTGCCATACTCACTACAAGAGAACAGCATGTAAGTGCTGCTGTTTAGTTTAGGTCTATATCAGAGGTGCATTATGGAATGATTCACAGCACTGATTATTTGGGATGAAACATAATTTGTAGGAAGCTGTGGAAAAAGAAGGCAGGAGGATTGCAGGGTCTTACATACACTACTGGATCGGCCTGAGTGACAGCGAGACTGAGGGGCACTGGAGATGGGTGGACAACTCAACACTAACAACTTCGTATGTATTTACACAGAAAAAAAGTATTCTCAGTCTGTCCTTCACACATTTATACTATATATTTATTATATAAGGTTTGAGGATTTGCCGCCAGTAAGAAGAATGTTTATGATATAAGACACACGCCTTTATATTTAATTCACTTTATCAAAATATTTTCAATGTTGTTAAAATTATCAAACTAAATCTAACACTAATAATAATCCTGCATAATCTCAGTTAAAAAGATGCAGTTTTCACATTAGGATTTCATTTATTTAGGGAAAAAAGCTATTTAACTCCCTGCCCTATTTGAAATATAATTGCCTTCCTGGTTAAATCATGTATTAACTTTCTAATTCACTTTCTAATATTTGGTTTACCTTTATAAATAACTACAACCACCTCCAGAGCTCTTGAATAAACCAGTTGCTTAAAGAGAATCTGTCTGACAACATGAAGTAGGTTAAAGCTCTAATACATCAATTCCCAATCTAAAGAAATTGAAGAAAACATGATATAGAAAATACTAAGGCAGTCATCTAAATCATCCAAGAGGGCCACATCTAAAAGGCTGAATTTATTCCACGGCAATGCAAATTAAGCATAAATAGTACTCAGAAATGCTTTAGGCAGTTGCAGCCCTCAACCAGTTATCAGTCAGTTCTTTACATGGGATAGGGTTGGTTATTAAATATCATGTAAAGAGACTGTTTTTTACTAAGAGATTCTCACAAAATAATAACATTGTTTTGTTTTTTTCAAATATGATCCAACCATTTAAAGTTTGACCAGAGGAATGCTGAAAGGGGAGCAGTCCTGTAAATAGGAATTAACACTTCACAGCACCACATCTTCACCTTACTGCTGTGGAAAGCAGAAACAGAAAATGTTAATTAAAAAGTAGTATTTGGCACAGATTTGGATGTTTTCAGTTCTTGGGGGTTGACAGATTAATTATAAAGCTGCCGGTTTCATTTTTTAGTCTATATTTGTAGACTGCATACAAAAAAAGGGGAGGAAATTAAGTCAATGCCTGCAGCAATCTGTTTTAGTGTAAAAACGTGTTATTCCTCGCAGTTTTTTATAAATGCTGTGAGAACCAGGCTCTTTACTTCTTTGCTTGCTTTTGTAATGCCTGGACAAAATCGTGAGCCAGATTCAGCTGACACAGGCAGTGCACATTTAAAAAGTTGATCAAAAAGTATATTGGTGTTGTAGGGA
>JAUZNJ010075989.1:0-24861 GCA_034780135.1 Jordanella pulchra
AGTTTTTCCTCTCCACTGTTGCTACATGCTTGCTTAGTGTGAGGGATTGCTGTCGAGTCAATGAATCGATGCAATCAACTGGTTTTCCTTGGATAGGAAACTTTTAACTAATCTGACTGTGTGATTTGAATGAACTGTCTTTGTGAAGTGCCTTGAGATGACATGTGTTGTGATATGGCGCTATATAAATAAAAATGAATTGAATTAATTCCCCAAAGTCAAAAAGATGCAAACAATTAGCTGCTGCAAAGACTTAAAGGGAAACAAACAAACTCCAATAAAGGAATGATTTCAACACGTTATACATGAAACCAAAATAACAAAGAAACGTAACATTACTTATGTGATGGTTTCACATCTTTAACTGGTTTCTTGCTATGTTTTTTAGTTTACTGTTGCTTTTAAATGTCATTTGTTATGTAACTTTGAGTGTTTTAAAAGCTACTTGCAAATAAATAGTAATTTATTTTCATTATCATAATTATTTTTTATAAGACAAGAAAGTAATTTGAGTTAAAGGACGTGATCAGATCTATCATTAGTACCTTGTTAATACCTACAACAGAGTCTGGACGTGTGCTGCTATCCTGAACACATCCTAGATCGATGGCGAAGGGTATTCACAAAAAAATGATTTAAAGTCCTGTTTCCTTCGAATCCATCCTGAAGTATTTGCCGTGACCAGGATGACTCAGAGTTTGCACAGGCACAACCTTGATAGAGTATGTGAAATATTTGATTTTTTTTACTAGTCTGTTTAAACAACCTTCAGTTCTCTCATTTTTCATTCAATTTCTACCAACAAACCTGAATTCAAGTTTCTTTGCCTTTATTTTATTAGAAATGTATGAGGACTCACCACAGATGAGAGATCCACATTAATTATCCGCCGATCCTGGATGTTGATTGGCTGCAGCCCAGCAACAGACAGCTGTGCAGCTGAGCTCCGGTACAAGAAGCCCAGCAGCCAGTCACCTCTGACAGGTGGAAAATTACAGAAAGCCTTTTACTGATTCTCTGCCACAAACAGCTGCAAATACTGAATGATAAACTCTGATAAGAAGAAACATTAGCGATTGTTTACCTGCAGTAGCCGTTCACTATTTTCCCTGCCACCACTTTCACCATTTTCTCCCAGGACTTCTCAGAACCGTCTACAGGTGCCCCGAGGAGGACCACATCCTCTACCACCCCTTCGCTACCTGAAGAGTTCAAACTAGAGTTAAAAATATTTTATCTTCATTTAACTTTTCGTTAAACAGTAGAAAAGACAGTCACTGAAGTCAATGTTGTCAAACTGCACCTTTATCACTGGCAAGCTCCTGCAGACAGTAGTAGATGACCCGGGCTCCCAGACTAAAGCCTATCAGGCTGACAGGTCGCTTTCCCTTTTAAAACAAGCAGAAAAATTGTTGTTTTTAGTCGTTCAATTTGGTAACTGTGGGAGAAAATTATTTGTCCATTCAGTGTTCTGACAATGTCTTATTTGTTATGCTTTTATTCTAACCTGCTGTACAAACTTAAAAGCTTATTGCATTGAAGGGGATGTTTATGTTTGCAAGTGTGCAGTTTCAGGCTCTGCACTGCAAAAACTATCTAGGAATAAGTATTTATTTCTTAAAATAAGTGCATTTACCTTTCATTTAAGTAGGTAAATAAGATGATCGACCAATGGAATGAATAGTTTTACTATTAAATAAGATAATTAGATACTATGCACATGAAACAAGACAAAGCAATTGTTTTTTTTTTTCTTTTTTTTTAAATTTTAGCAGCAAGATTCAAGAAATAAATTCACTTCTAAGAATAATTAAGTTTCTTAGACTTCGGTTTTTTGGAGTGTGTCTGGTATCACAAAAGGTGATCTCCTTGGAGCTCCAAATCATTACTGGTAGCTTTCAGGGGTTGGTTTTCTGCATCCAGAGATTCTAGAAGAAGTCTACATCTTTTGTTTTGTTTTTATTATGTCAGAATGTATATCCGGACATCTTACCCACACCTTGTGGATGTCACTGTAAAGCTGTACTTGTTTATTAACTAAATGAATCCTTAAAAAATACAGCTTACCCAACGATCGTGTGTACAGTGCTCTGTATGAATATAAATCAATATAATAAGGCTACATTAAAGAGTAAAGAACTATTCAAATAATCTAACTCCAAGGTCTTTAAGCTTTACTTTGAAAATAAAAAGGGGGACGAATCTCAAAATGTCACACTACTGAGATCAAACACTAACATACCTGCTGCCTACTTCGCAAAACCTGAGCCAGATGTTTGCCCACCTCAGCTGAGCGGTTCAGGCAAACACACCAGGGGTTGTCGATGACGCTGGCAGCGGCTAACAAAGACGCAGGCCACGTCAGGGCAGTCACGATACCTGCGGATAGAAACAAAACAAATAGATCCAGAACTGGTCTGCCTGTATATACAGTTTTAGCGAGCAGGGAGTCCAGGTTAAAGCACCTGACAGCACCGTGTACTTAAGGGCTTCCTGAGCCATCATGCTGACCAGTCCGTCCAGCAGAGAGGTCATGGCAGAGCCCAGGTCCCTGAGGAAACGTGACTCCCACACCAGGCAGTACTGGTCTCCACACTCTCCCAAGCTGCACCACGGGGCCTGGAACGAACCTGGAACCAGCAGATATATTTGTTTGTTTTCAGGGGAACATCCAAGTGGTCCTCGAATGCTGAGTGTTTTTGCAGCCATTGTTAGTGAAGGAGACACTAAGCTTGTGACTGAGAGCGTTTCAGAGGAAGGGAGAGGCACAGTTTTATGCAAAAGCAGAATTTAATCTGTCTTTTCTTGTTTTAATTACACATAGAAACAGTCTGTGATAGAGTTCGAAAAACATTTTGTGCATTTAATGTCTCTTTATCTATGCTAATTTCTGCTCATGAATTTCTAAAACAATGTAACAGACAACGACGATCCCTTTGAAGTTCAATGCCAAACACAAATCACCCAAATATCAAAGCAAATATTTGCAGATTTTTTGTGCACTTGCTGGAACTATTTGTTGGGTTTTCTGTGTAAAGCTTCAGGTGAATTGATGTTATTTGAATAACAATGTGATGTAGAATTATGTTTATATAACATGAATCATTAATCATTTAACATTTTATAATGACTTAGTTTCTATTGCATTTAATAATGATCAAATGTTATAATATAAATGTGTGAATAACTTGGCTGCAGTCTGTGATCAGTTGTGAGGAATCTGTAGGTCTGAGGGTTTATTTATTTATGCTTCTGCTATATTTTACTGCAGTTTTTCTGAAACCTTAGAGTCTTTTCAAGGGCTTGGTAGGATTGTTCCCCTGTTCTCTGTCATTTGCTTTGATTGTCCCTTTTTTCACACCATATTCTTGTATTTAGCTCCTAATTTCTTCCTACTTTCATTCCTAAACCATGTCTGTCATTCCATTAATTAAATTAATCCAATTATGTATCTGGAGGACTATCTCAATTTCCCCCTATAGCAAAAAATGTCCGTCTCTCTGGAGAAAACAAGACCCAGCATGCTGTTTGCTAAACATCCGAGACAGATGAGACCTGAGAGATGTTGTTACGGCGTGCTGTTGATAGTTTATCTTTAGCTTTCATCAAATAGAAACCCTTACTCTTTCATTAAATTGTCAAAGACAAACTAATCCTTCAAACATTATAACACAGTTCAGCTTAATTGAAATAAAACGGATCTAAAGTACTAGTGGTTGGTTTATCATATCGTTTAACGTTATTGTTTCTAGTCATGATAAGTATTTTGATTTATGGTCAAATCACTGAAGATTAAAAACTCCAGAAAGTGTGGGAATTCTTAGGATTTCAATTTTAACAATTTGTTTTCTTTTTCTTTTATTTTTTTTTCTATTAGGGGTTTGAAAAAAGTGAAGAATTTGATTAAATGAGGTCACTGTGAGACGTTTAGAGATATAAATCCTAATCATCATGTAACTGAAGAAGCCGAATTTAAATGTGTTTCTTCAAGAGTATTACTTGTGATTACGGAGCTATGATCGCTGTAGTAAGCAGTCACAGCCAAACAGTGAGCTAAGAACGACTGCAAAAAAGTTTTCCTCTAATCGTCACTTATCGTTGTCAGGATAGTTTTCAACCGTATATCGCCCAGCCCTGCACAGCTCTATGGATGTTTACTGTTCTCTAAAATGACAAACATCTGGTTGTTATTGCTAAAGTGCAAATTTCCAAACTTCTTCTTGTTGTTTTCTTTACTTACTGTATTTACCACTACAGAGCCATCCTGTTACTGCAATGGTCAAATGAAGATGCTTCCCGGAGCTCATGGGTCGAAATTCAAACTCCTCTATGGCGCCAACACACTTATTCATCTTATAGCCTTTAGAGAGGATGCAGGGAAATAACGAAGAATCAAGAAAAGCGTGTCAAACTATTTACTGACTACATAGTTCGACTAACAGGCTAAAAAACTGTTACCACCCAAGAGCTGCTGTAAACAATGCAATCTCATCCAGACCCCGATCTTAGTTTTTTTTCTTGCTGTTTCTCTGTTATATACTTATTTATAATCATTTATTCATTTTTACTCCCACTGTGCGTTTTCTTCATGGCGTTTTCTTACCAGTCAGTCCAGCTCCAGCAGCCCCAAACAGAGACGCCATGATGGCGATGCCAGCAGCTGATCCCAGGGCAGCAGCCCCTCCGGCCCCCAGCACGGCGCCTGCTCCAGCTGCCACCAAAGGAGCTGCCAGCCCACCTGTTACACCTGGCAAAAAAAGATGGCACCAGTTACAGAGTGCAAAAAAAAGAGAGTTGTTTCTCTGAGGAACAGAAATAAATCACCAATCACTGTCCCTCCCCCCACTGTGGCCAACCCAATGAGGAGGTAACGTCTTAACTTTCGTCCTCTTTCTCTCCTCCGCCGGCGGGAGGACTCTTCTCTGGAGGAAACAAATAATCTGCATGAATCAAAGGAAATCATACGACCCCTCCAATCCCTTCTAGATAATATCAGGAGAAGAGGCTCCTTGCAGACACAATAACACTTTTCTCACACCATCAGTAACGCTGCTTTTTACTGGCCTGAAAAAAACCTCTAAGTTCTCTTATATAAATCCACCATCCACCCAGCTTACTCGCTCTCCTCTCCTGCTTCCCTCAGCCTCTCTCCAAGCGTCTCCTCGAACTCCTCCAGCTGCTGCGGAGACACTCGCAGCAGACAGCTAACATGACGGATCAGGACTCTGGCTCTGGCATCATACTGACCTGACAGGAGGAAACCAAAGATCACTGTTTTTAAGATAGTTTTCTTTTTTTTTTACTCATCTGTAGCAACGCTTGTGATGTAATATAATCCTCACCATCTTTGACCGACAAAGACACCAGATCCTGGAAAAGAAAAGAAGAGACGAGCTTGTTAAAAGAAAGAAAGAAAATCATGTCACTGCCATTTTTTGTTTTCTGTCTAATAGAAATTACATTATAAATAAATAAAATGCTAGTAATCAAACCAATTATTTACCAATAAAGTTTCAGTATTTCTTAGTCTTAGTTTCTTAGACATTCACATTAAACATACATGTAATACACATACTCACAGATTAAAGGGATGACATATTTAGATATCTAAGCATTATATTCTTTTAAAGTTCAGCAAAAAGCTTATTACTTGAAGCCATCAGTTTGTCTGTTAATTTCCCACCAATAACCAAAACATATCTTGATTTCATTCCACTTTTTCTTTAGCATGTTCAAAAACGTAATCAATAAATTATATTTACTCTCTTCTTTACTCAAAAAAAGTTCTGAATCCCAGAACTGAGACTTTGATTTAAAGCTTTGTATGTTATTTCTAATGTTTCTCTAAATATAACGTCTTCAGTTTTAAAAGTTTTTGAACAAAAAGTTTATTGGCTGCTTCATGACATCCTCCTTTAGTAATAAGCCTAATAGCTTTTATTTTGTATTTAAACTACTATATCGGAATTTGTTTTATGTGCATTTACCAATATTTCTGAGCAATATGACAAACGAAACAGAGAAGTATAAAATATGCAAACCTTTCACATTTAATCCTTTATCTTAAATATTTCCATACTTTTTGCAACGTTACTGCCGATAATAATTAATGTCTCGCTTCCAACTGAGTTTGTTGTCCTAAATTTTACTTAAAAATGTGGTATTATAGACCCTTTCTGTTTCAGCCGTATTTATGTGTAACTGTTACATTGTTATGGATCTGATTACCAGAAAATATATTATATTTAGTATTTTTTTAATTAAAAAGGATAGCTTATTGTCATCTACAGATCTAACAATAAAGGTTTTTTTAAGGCGGATACAGGTTCATTTTTCATCATTCTAACTGTGCTGCTAAAATTTTTTGGCCGATTCTTGGAGCAGGTGTTGCTTTTTCTTTTTCCTTTTACATGATATAAATGATACCTGGTTAAATGTTACACTAGTGTGAGTTTAAACAGAAAACAAAATCATCAAATTAAACAAAACATTAACAATATGGATTGAATTTTGTTCCATTATTGTTGGAAGCAGAGAACATATTTTGTAAATGGAAATTTGGAAAAAAAAAAAATGCAATCCAGAAACTTTAAAAATAATAATAAAAGGATTTGTGAATAACTTTGCTGGTTTAAAGTAATTTTTTCACATTTTATTTTTTTTTTAAGTTTTCAATTGTTTTACATTTTAAAAATGTAATTACTTTTTTTATTTCAAATCGAGTTTAACAAATTGCACTCTTTCCAAATTGTGTTTTAAAGATCACAATCTTTTCCTTTAACCCCCACAAAAAAGTTGCTAACGTCCAGCAGACCAATAGAAACCCATCTTAGCTTCTCACAGCACAGGAAGTCCCGCCCCCAGAAGTGCAGAGAACGGCTGTGTCCCCAACCCCTATAGTGCTCTATATACCACATTTTATGCGCGTTTCCGATGTGTACTGGATGAACAAGCAGTGCACTCAAAATTCCCCACAATGCACCTTGAAAAGTAGTGTACATTGATGATCACTAGATGAGCGGATATATCCCAGAATGCTTTGCAAGAGCTTTCCTCGCCAAGTATCATGGGATTTGTTTTGGGAATGGGCGAGAACAAAGATGGCGCAGGCACCGTGTGCAGAGCCAGAGTCCGTGACCAACAGGGAGTGAAAAGTAGTGATCATCAGTGTGAACGGTGAGTTAACTGAGTGCACTATAAAGTCCACTATATAGTCCCCACAATGTATAGTGACTGAGGGGTTAGGATGAGCATTTGGACACAGCTCTTATAATCTGTGAAATTCAATAAGAAAAGACAGAAATTCATGAATCTCTATCTGAAAAAAAAAATTGAAAAAATAAAATTTGAGAAAACAGCAAACATTCCAAACCGTTTTCAATAAGATAGATTCGTAAAAATGTTAATTCAAGAAGGATCTTTTCTGTCAAATGTCCATTTATAAAACGTGTTCTTTCTTTGCCACAATAATCAAGCTGATTTTGAAGTCCATCTGTGACTCACATTTATGCCTTTTTTCGATTACATACTTAATAATCTGTCCTCGTGCTTGTGCTAATGATAAGACATAAATTTGCTCTCCTTTCTTGATATTAATTTAATTTTGGAATGACCCAGTTTCCAACACAGAGGGTTATTAACCACCCCCCACACTTATTATCTACCATGCTAAAAAACCTTGTTAAAAGAAAAAAAAATCCTCATCATGTTCTTTTAAGCGAGCTACAAGCGTATGGCTTGTATTAAATGGAGCAGCATAAGGAATAAATGATGCTTTCTGATTCTGAATAAAAGCAACACGAACATTAAATACATGATGGTTTTGAACTGTTGAGTAAAAACCATGAAAATTGAGGATTTTATAAATAAAGGTTTTCACACGGGGGTCCTAATGATGTCAAGGGAGACAAAAAAAGAAAAACTAAATAACTGGAACTGTGACAATTGAAGCTGGACGAGCACTGACGTTTATCTTCCAACACGAGCTTTGGGCAGAACGGTGAGAGACGAAACAAATCCCTAAACACTACTGCTAAACAAATACAGAAATGTTTCAATTAACAGCTTTAACAAATTTTTGCATGTTTGTCCTCCTTTATTGGGGATCAAACACCTGTATGATGGGTGTGGCTCCTGCAGAAACCACTGGATCAGCCTGTAGGATGGAGAGAAAGGTATCGATGCCCTCGAAGCCCAGACCAGACAAGAAAGCCCCCATAACTGGCATCACTGACTCATCCAGATCCAGCCACTGGACCAAGCCCTGCAAATACTGCTCCCTAAACACCCTAAGGGATAGATAAGAACAGGAATGTTGCTTTAGTTACTGTAAACAGGACGCAGGATTTGATGATCCGATATGATCGCCCACACACCTGTTTTCAGATCCGGCGAACAACTGGCCTAAGGAGACGCTGCACAGAGCAGCAAAAGCAAAGCGGCTCTGTTCGCTCAGTTGTCGGCTGATTATGTCCTCCGGTGCATGATCTTCCTTCCCTGTCCCTCCAGGGTCTGTGAGGATAAATGGACAAGGTTTAACAATTAATACAATAACCAAAACTAGATACATGGTTTGAAAAAAGCAAACATAACTCCATGTCACATAAATTCAGCACCACTAACAGAATTAACTTCCACTGCCAATTCAACCCTGAGTCTTTTGCTGTATGTCTCACTTGAACCCCACAGCATCATGCTTCCACCACCATGTGTTAAGCTGAGATTCAGTGGGATGCAGTGCATCTAACTGCAAACAAATAGACACCTAAAGGCAACCATAAGTTCATAATACAATGAATGCTATCATTTATAGATTTTTATTTTTGAAGATGAGTTTAAAAAAAGAGAAACCATTTTCTTCTAACTGTGTAGCACAAGTTTAATGTTGGTTTATTACATGCAAACTATTTATGTGCAGCTCGGTGGATAACCTTTCCCACTGATTTTAGTCTGTCACAATAACATTACATTTTTGTTTTTCAAAGCTTTAAACTGCCTAAGTTAATAAATGCAGCCTGTTTCTTATTGTGTTATTAAAGAAGAACTAGATTAGAGTCTAAGTTTATACTTCTCATCATCTCTCCAATGAGCTGACCTGAATTCAGCTGCTTAATGGCGACCCACATATTCAGTTTCGCTTCGTCTTTTCATTAAAATATAATTTCCGGTTGTTGTTACAGAACTCTTAATTTCAAATACAATAGCGCTGCATTAGCTCAAACAGCTGTCCCCTATATTTAGTCCTGGCTCTGCTATCACTCGGTAAACAAGCTAACGATACTTTCTGAGACACCAATGATGCAGAAGGTTAACGTCCTTATTTCAATACAATGATAATGAAAAAAGATAAAGGAATTTAGTTTCACCTGGAGAGAAGTCGCTGTGGGTATTGCTTTGTTTTTCCTCCATGATTGTAGCTCAATCACAACTCAGAGGACTGAACTTTTGTTGCATTCACGTTCCCACTCTGGGCTCTAACTTTGCAGTTTTCAATTCTATGGAGGACCAGAAGAGTGACTGAACAAGATAAACAAATGTATTTCCAGTGTAATAATTTTGTTTTTTTAAATATCCATTTTGAAAAAAAGGATTTGAAAATATTTTGCAGCTTTAAACAATGGAATAATGAATAAAGAAAAAATACTATCAAAGTATTTATCAATGGAAAACTTAAGTTTTAAATATCTTAGAGGAGAACATGCACCTTATTCTATTAAAATTTACCTTTTAAAAACACGTAACACTCACTTTGTTTGAGACTGTACAATCACCTGCTTTGTCAAGTTAGAACAGTCTTTGACGCTTAACGGGTTAAATATTTACCACTGTCCTCAAATGCATCAACGACTCGCTGAGATAAGAGTGACGTAACTTCCACGTACTCTCGGACCTGGACAAATGATATCAGTGTTAAACACATATTTAACCACGTTTCTATTTTAAGAAACGTGTTGCACAGGAGAAATTAAGGTTTTTGATACCAAAACTTTCAAATTAAATCAGCCAGCGGTTCTATAACGGACAACACCACGAAACAGAAACAAAAATAGGCCCCCTAATCAGTGTTATACATAGGTGGCCAGTAGGTGTAAGTGTAGCTTCTATTTTCATCTCACATTCCAGTTTTTATTTTCAGTTTGATGCAGGATTCTCAGTCTTTCTTGCAGTTTATTTGTCAGTACTGTTTGTAAACATAGGATGGTGATCATTTAGAAATATATTTACCAGAGAGTCTGAAATGTTTCTTCATCAGAGTTGTTTGTTCAGTGTCTGTGAAGGCTGCCTTGATCTAAATACCTCACATGAAATACCTTGGTGCTAATAGATCAGACAGATTGAAGGTTGCCTGCCAAGCAGTGAGGAAAACAGCTACAGCCAAGGACACTCTTTAAAGAGCACAGTGGTGTCATTTGAATAGATGCAGCCTTTGGATAGTTATGCAGCACTACTCGTGCATGTTCAGATAATTTGGTTTTCGAAAAAGAAGGAAGTGCAATATCAGTGGTAAAGCAATACAATTCTGTTTAATGCAAATAAATGGAAACTAATTATATTGTGAACTTAACTTGAATAAAATATCAGAGTTCTTAAAGATAATTTTTGCAGCACAATTACTAGCTAAAGTATTCACTCCCATTAAATGTTTTCAGATTCTGTTACATTCCATTTAAATCGTAAAAGTTTTTTTTTTTGTATTTCATATACTAGACCATTATGAAGAACTGACAGATGCCTTTAAATATGGACACAATAAATACTTTATGTGCAGTATTTTTTTAATTGAACAATTGTGATACATTTTCACAACAAAATACCACTACAAGTACCAGTAAAAAGTAATGTCAATGTCTATTTTTCCCATTTTTGGGTTAGAAACTATGTGGTTTGACTTACATATTTTTCCATTACAAAAGGTGTGTCCTGTTTTTGTAAAAGCATTGGTGTCATTTTAAACCCCCAAAACAAAAAATTGCAAAAATGTCTTAAAATGCACATCTTTCAAAAATTGTAAGTCATCCTTTTTGAAAAGGTCATGAAACATTTGCAGCTCTTAATGAGTATTATTTAGTTGGACTAATGGGGAAAAAAAATCCTCTTTGGGTTTTAAAGGTTGCAGGGCCCTTTTATAAACTAATAATTGCTCATAAAAGCTCACAACTATGAAGAGGAGGGAAAATTATTGAAAACTATGTGTGGTTTGTAGTTTCTATGCAGTATAATAAAAGAGTAGCAACCAGGGGCCGTTCATTTAATGTACTTGGCCCCATAAAAAAAGAAAATTTAAAGATGACATCTCCTTTATGTCACATTTACATATCCTAGATGGAAATGAGCACCAATTGAAACCAAACTGGATTCTCATTCTTCTTGAATAGTGTGAGTTTACTAAACTTTCTCCCATTTCTCTTTCTTCCTGATCTGAGCCAATTATTTTTGTTAGTATAATTTGTATTTTTATTTTGCGGATAATTCTAGTTAAGGTTTCCCTTTTGGTTACACTTTACAATAACCAGTTATAAATGATAAAGAGAGCTTTTATTAATGATTAACAGATAAGGTGTGATTCATTTGTAAACTGCATCTAAAGCATTTATAAGGTACTAAGCCTGCTAGTATTAGGATATAGGTATGTCCAACATAACAGGGTACATTATATTAAAAATAAAGGCTAGGTCTTAAGTTAACTGATGCTAGGCAATATTTGGCAGGGCAATGTTTACCTTTAATGAAGGGTTAAGATGGGGTTTAAAATGATTATCAAACATCAATTAACTATCTGTTAATCATTAATAAATGCTCTATTTACCATTTATAAATTATTATGAGGGTTAGTGGAAAGCGTTACCTTTAAATTTTTTAAATTTGTTTTTAAACAATGTTTTTTTTTAGTTATTTGGTTATGTTTCATTGTGTCTGGTTAGTTACGAGTAATTAGGATGGATGAAGTTTATAAATCGGCCATCAGCGTTAGGACCAGCATGCATCTGGAGAGAGGAAAATGTTTATTCATGTCTAGTTAATTACTTGGAAAGGATAGCAAACTGTAAAACAAAAGGACTTTGGCTGGAAAATAGACTTCTTTTTGCTACTGCAAATTATTTTTTGGATAATTATTTGTGGCCTTTGTGGATTTTAATCTTGTTCAAGCTCGGCCGTATCACTTACTTACTTGGGAGCAGGTGCAGGAATTAAGATGTGTTACCTATGTACAGAGGTTGCAGGTTCAAATCCTGGCCTGTCTACCTGTGTCACAGGTCTTCAGCCTCTCTCACTTATCCCAATTTCCTGTCTGTTTACTCTCAAATAAAGGCTACCTGGGAAATAAAAGTCTCAGATTCCTCTCATGTTAAGCTCTTAAATTCTCCTTTAAAATAACCAAAACATAATCGATATCAGTACAATATTATTATAAGATCTCTGTTTATCACACTTCTCAAGAATTGCTTAAATGTTTTTCGTCAACTCAGTAACCCAATGTCTTGGTGATTCCTTCTCTCTCATTTTGCTCCTAATGGACCCTCAGGAGACATAGTTCAGAAATGATCACAGAATTATACAAATATGAGATAACCTTTAACGTTCAATCTGAATGAAACTGTCCTTGGTTGTAGCTGCTCATTTAACGAAGAGTCATTTTATTATTTATTTACAAACAAATGGAAGTCCATATTTGTGCAGACAGAAAGTGTAATCGCTGGGTGAAAACATAACAGGGAGTTCACACTTTTACTAAACGCTGATCTCTAGCAAACACACCCTAATGTCATGTTGTGCAATGGTCAGAGAAAATGCAAAAAAAAAAAACAACCTCAGGCAGCCATTACAGAAACACTACATAGCATAAGGATACTATGCATAAGTTCTGTGAGCCGAGTTCTGTTGAGTGCGTGTCTCTTAGATATTTCCTCTTCAGCTATTGTGTGAACTCTTCCACCTCCCCTCCCATCAGCTCAAATATGTTAATATGTTTCATGTTTTCCAGTCTGAATTCTGAGCAACAACCAAGAGACAAAAAGCCAAAAACAGGAAAAGTGTTAAGAGTGTGGTAGACTTCCAACTGTGGCTCAGTGTGGATGAGTGGTTTTTTAAAGCTCTGGTGCTTTGTCAGGATAATATCCTGGAAACCTGCAAGCACCTTGTGTGTATGTGAGAGGCTTCCTGTTTATATTATCTGCTGCACAGGTTTGTCATAAATAGATTTTTAAAAGTGGCCAATCAACAGACTAGTAAAACTAGTAAAACCTATGTCTTTTATGCGTCTGACTTATATTGGTGTCTTTAAGAATTATGAATTAGATATAAAGAACATTTTTTCAATATAACATAATTTAGAGGGGGGGGACAAAGTTCCAAAATCCTAAAAACAATGTCTGAAAAACTTTACTTTTATATCAAGGCAAAGCTTCAAGACTCATTTTATAAAACCAAATACTTGTAATACTGTTATTGATCACCTGATCAAAAGGCTTCACAGTTGGTCCCCCCCCCCCCAAAAAAAATAAAAAATTTATCAATGTCCTTGGTTTAATTTTAAATGTTTAATATAATTTGGATTTACGGATGCAATATATTTTAATATATTTATGCTATGATTCAATTAGCAAGTAGAGACACGATAAAAACATTGTTTCATTCTCATATTGAATGCAGTGGCCCACACTAAACCTGCAGCTTTTTCACTGAAAGGTCCTCATTTATTTCCATGAATTCACAAAACCAATCTGTTCCTGCTATCTTGTTCTCTTCACAGTTTTTTAACCAAAAGGTATTTGAGACTGAACAGAAAGGTGTAGTCACATGTGATTACAACACCCACTGGATTTCTTTTTCTAAGGTAAAACTAAATGTTTCTTTTTCCTTTAATCAAGCATAGAACAAAACTATTCCACTTTTAGTTTACACTCTTCTTTATACTGGGATTTTTTTTGTAAGTTTCAAAGATTGTTCTCAGTAAATAAGAAAATTCTTTCTATTCATCAGTGAAATTACTGTTTCTTACCAAAAATAAAAAAAAATAATAATAAAAAAAATATATATATAGGCCTATATATATTTATATATATATCAGTTCCACTTTTTTTGACAGTTTTAACCTTTTCAAATCACAAAGCAATGGAAAGAAAGGACAAGCATAGTGCAAAAACAAGGAAAGAAGTACTCGCTGTCGAACACAAAGGTATGCACTGACTGATATGATCTCTTCAGGCACAGTTCATCAAATTCAGGCTATGTAGATTTGCACACCGGTTAATGGTGTCAGGTTTTTGCCCCTATCAGTTTCCTGGAGTAGGTCATTTTAAGTTTTGTTATTTTAAAAAACATTTAGTTTTCACAGCCTGTAAAAGTATGAAAATACTTTAGGGTTACTTGCTACAAGAGTTTCACACTTTTAAATTAACTCTGATTTTAGAAACGAAAACACAAGAACAAAAGTTCCTTCACCGTTCTTTATGCATAACTTTCTTCTCATATATGATTATTTCTCATAACACAAAGAGGGTTTAAAGATGGCTGATTTCTTGTGTATTTCTGTTTTTTGTATTAGGTCTAAAGGTCAACTCTATATACAGTATGACCGTAAGCACACCTGGCTATATGAATAAAGAAGAATGATGTAAAATGAGGCGTCATATCAGCATTTATTCCAACGAGTCATTTAGTTGCTCCAGACTTTGCAATGCTGTCACAGAATAACGATGCATTTCATCATTTCAGGCAAGAATGATTAACCTGTTATCTGTCAAATGCTAGAAACAGAGATTATTTCTCTGCATACATAGGGACAGTGTGGTAGGAAGGCTGCATTGCACAGCAGAGGAAAGACTTAGTATGGATGGTGAGGACAGCTGTTGAGCTGATCTAGACCAAGTGCATCAAGCTGTAGCTCCTACTTCCTGTTCTTTTACATTTCATGGGGTCAACAGTAAGAATTCTGTCTAAGGTAGGAAAGGAAGCACTGACTGGTGTGGTTCAAATCTGGACAGCCTTTAGCCTTCCAGAGATCATTACTTGACGGAAACAAACATGGATGATTCAAGTCTAATTGGAACTAGAAACTTATAAAAACAAGAATGTAGCAAACAGCTGAAAATCACCGTTATAAAAGCGATAAATATGAAGGTGTGTACGTCATATGTCACACCACACCAGGTGAAGAATTTGGGCTCTGCCTAAATGTCATGAAATGGAAAGGATTGTGGGATTCCTTGTTGCTCCTTAGCACCATGTTAAGAACAGCACATTGTTTGTCCCACTTCCATCAAGAAAACCGTTTGGATGCATTAAATCTGCAACAAAAAAAAGAGTTTTCCTCTCCACTGTTACTACATGCATGCTTGGTGTGAGGGACGGCTGTTTTAAACAATCTGACTGAATGCTTTGAATGAATTGTCTCTGTAGAGTGGCTTGAGATGACGTGTTGTGAATTGGTGTTATGTAAATAAACTGAACTAAAATTGAATTGAATTGAACAAATAGACCTAAAAACAGCTTTCTTCCCCAAAATATGAAGACCATCCTCCCAGTTGTCTTACACTCACATCCCATCTCACCATCAAACACAATTAAACAGGCCACCAGCACATTTTGTGGGCTAATTTAGCACAAGTGCTATAACTTTTCTTGTGTTTTCTTTTTTTTAAGTGTCACTCTAAGGATTATTTTTACAGTTATTTCTGTGTTCATAGATGTTCAATTGGAGCAGGTTACATAATAAGGATTCATGGTTTTCATTCTAGACAACACATCAGCTAAAACAAGTAAAAAACGTTTGAAACTGGGATACCATGCTTAGCAAAATAATGAATGCATCTAAAACTTTGTGCATTTTGTTGCATCACATTTGCATGAATCACTATGTTTTAATTGGATTTAATTAGAGACAAACACATAGTGGCCTCCAAATATATGGAGTGAAATTGTTTCCATTAAGTGTTGCATGCAACGAACATATTTTGTTAATTAAAATACAAAAAAAAAAAACAATCCAATAGTGATACTTTAAAAAACAATTTTAATCACAGGGAGGTTTTAAGAACATAACCTTGCTTCATTTGAGTAACTTTGCTGTTTTCTTAGATAATTTTTTCTGTTTGTGCTTTCTGAAACATTTTTTGACAGATTTTACATTTTGATTTTTTTTACTATTTCTGTTTTTCAGATTGAGTTTTATAAATTGCATTTTTTTTATAAACTGCATTCTACAGATCATAGTCTCTTCACTTCTGCAGGTGGGCTTTCCTCTGGACTGAGGATAAGAAGTAATCCTATTAGTCTGCATAGACATTAGCAACAACATTTTTATTGGTTAATGTGTCTGTTAAAAATAAGTGTTTGCATTGGGCTTGAGGTCAGGAGAATGTGATCTGTAAAATGCAATTTGTTAAGAATGCTATTCCTTAAACTTATTCTGAAAAACAAAAATGTGAAAAAAAACTTTGAAAAAAAATGAAATCTGAATACATTTTTTAAAATAATTTAAATATTAAACAATAAAAAATAATAGAAACACAATAAAAAACAATGAAATAATAAAACCGGAGAAAACAGCAAAGTTACTCTTCAACCATTTTTTAAAAGTTTAAACTTTTTTCAAATGTTTTTTTCTTTTTGTTTAAAAGCCGTGTATAATTTTTCCTTTCATTTCAGTTCTCCACTCCGATGTACTCCCCGTACTCAATCCTCATAAAATGATGTTTTGGGGCGTGCAGGTGGCGCAGTGGTTAGCGTGCACAAGTCATGTATGGAGGCCTTAGTCCTCAACACGGGAGACCCAGGTTCGAAACTGGCTTGTGGTCTTTTCCCACATGTCTCTCCTCCTCTCTCATACACCCTTTCCTGTCAGAAAAACAACCCACTAGTGTTGTAAAAAGCTAAAAAAAAATGTTGTTTATAATGTGACAAAATGTAAAAAATAAAGGGGTTTGATCCTTTTGAAAATCACTGTACTCTTTTTTTCTTTTATCCCAAACACTTTACTTTGACCAAAGCGACAGAGTGAACTTTGCTGCAGTTTCAACAAGTGTGACTAATGAAAGGAAACAGCAGGTTTGCAGTTCTACCAATATTGACCCCTTTTTTTTTTACCTGAGAAGTTTTTGCCACTTTTATAAAACAAACAGAAACTTTGCCGAGCTAACAAACAGCCATCACGTCTCCCCTGTCACCGATCCATCACCCCTGGGCTAAGAATCCCTCTTGCTGCCATGTGTGTGTTGCCTCTGTGTACGTGTTAAGTCATACAACGGATTACTCATTGAAGAAAAGACAAACTTCAAGCCAGACAAGTTTAAACACAACTCCCCTCGCGTCTGCTCTGATACCATGTCGCTAACAGACATCGTCAGACTTCTCCTTTCTGCTCCAGAAGGAGAGCTGGGTGTAACCTGAGTGGACTGTATGACCTCCTGTGAGGGCGTGTACGGTTATTTACATTAAACCAAAACCAAGCAGGAAGTGTGGAGGTAGATAACAGGGGAAACTGAAACTTTAAACTGCTGCAGAGCATAAGTGAAAGGCTCAGAGTGAAGAGGGGAGGAGGGCAGTGGACGGAGATGACAGGTGATGGTGATTACAGGCAGTATGGGCGTGGCTACAAGGCTGCCATCTTTCCGCCTGGATATGTGGGTTGGTCGTCACACCTGGTGGATTGCTTTAGTGAACCCAGACACTGGTTTTAACCTCTCTCAGCTGATATTTAAAAAGTAAGGAACCACTCCTAATTCCTTTGCTGAAAAATGCCAGACCTCCTAAATTTCATTTCAACCTTCAAATATTTTAGTTCTTCAAAATATCTCTTTATTCCTTTTTTTTAATGTAAGAGAGGCATGCTTTGGAAAATATGAAAAGTAACTCGCCTCAAAGTTCAGGAGAGAAACAATAAATACATCTTTTTGTCATGAAGTACGAAACAAGTAAATCAAAGAAATATCTCAGGAGTTGTGAGAAGCTTTATCAATCAGTTTATCCTTTACTGTGTTTCATATTTTAAGCTTTTAATACCTTAGAGCTCTAACATCTGTATTTTGTGGTTGTCCAGCTGTGGTTTCTTTGAACTTATCTGAAGAAGTAGGAAAAAATTAAAAAATAACAAACTTCCTAATTATCTGATTAGAAACTGGTCCGTTGCCAAACTGGGTGGAGGCTTCCCCAGGGTATGATGCCCTGGGCAGGGAGCCATATCACACATCAGCATAAACCTCCCTAAGTCACTGCATCTTTAAGCATTTATTTCTATAGTGAGCTTGTTTGTTGCAGGTTATAGTGTTTAAATGGTTCCTCTGAATGTAGCTGTAGCTTTAGGCCAGCTGCAGTTCTCTCACAGCTGAAGATCAGCACACTAGTGTTGAAAAATCCAGATGTTTCAGCTCTCAAACCGCTTTTCATTAACTATCATTCAATACCCTCTATTTTAGCCAAATTATTAGTGCCGGTCAGCAATTATTTGATCCAAGAAAACATTTCCGTGTTCGTTTTTATTAAGATGAATACACAGTAACTATTGTTTAAAATTTAAATCAGGTGTCTGTGCAGCTTATGAAACCTTACTTCCTTTTAATTTCCTAATCGTCTGCCTTTGCATACGAGTGGCTCTATGATGTGTCCCACAAAATAAAGTTTCACCAGCAAAGATTTTTAGCCGGACTGGGCAGAAGGGCAATACTAGCCAGTCATTAAGCTTCTCCTTTTGTTTCTATATAACCATGAATAAATATAATTTAATTAAAGGATGTATTCTTATTCTTTTTTTTCTGTCTGAGTTTATTATTCTGCAATGAAACTATCAAGGGGTGATAAGTGTGGAGGGCTTTTTATGACTAAAGAACAAAATATCCTGTGCATCAAAGCCTTTGTGTTTGTTCTCGTTTAGTTTATGCCCTCCCTCAGAACAAGCACATACAAGAGAGGGGCTTAGGTTTTCCTATTTGATCGCTTGCCAGGTCCTACCTGATCCCAGCCTGCCCTAACAGATTCTGTTGCTGATGCGCTTGTAATTAACACATTGCTGCTTTCTTAAAACCTCCAGACATACCAGCAAGAAAGAAAGAAAAAAAAAGATAGTGTTCGTCAGCGTCTTCCTGTGTAAGCGTTTGTAAGCTTTGTGTGTTTGCGTTGTGTATAAGCCGTTACTAAGCGTGGGGAGGCAGCTGGGATCGCTAAAGAGAAAGAAAATTGATTGAAAAAAAGCGAGAAATCACTAAAGGAAGGGGAGAAATGAAGAGCCAGCTGCTGTGTTCAGAGGCCAAAACACTTTGTGGAACTCATTCAAAGAAATATGGAGGGAAAGAGAAAACAATAAGATGTATGCAATGTAAAATAAAAAATCAGAGAATTTGTTTAAGATCTGTGACACAAGTCTTTATATCGCTGGGTTTCAATGTGTGTGCGGATCGCTGCTGCATCTATTCTTTCCTTCTTCCCACAGGCTGCCTGAGTGAAGCCAGTGCTCCAAGGACTCTGACACAGATGAGTCACAGCCACTGACCTTTCTCATGTGGTTTTCTGAATAAGTGGAGCTTTAGTGTTTCTTGGTCTACAGCAGCAGGCAGCCGAGGCTCTTTGGAAGGTTTTGTGCCTCTGGTCTGAAAAAAAGCCCTTCACAGCTCAAGGGAAAAGAACATGGAGCCAGCCGAGGCTCTGAAAGGAATGGCATGCTGAACTTTAGACAACAAGGCACATTTTTAGCTCTCGATCCTTCTCCTTTAAGTTTTCAAGGTCTTCTGGGGGCCCTTAGGCCCGTTAGAGGCTCCTTATTCAGCCTCTTTATAGATTTCTCTTTCAACCTGCTTTTTTATAACTCCTGAGGGATTATTTTGCCTTACCTGAAGTGGTTGACATACTCTATCCAACCATCTCACACGTCCTTCCTTCCCTGATTAGCTTACAACCAAAAACATGAGAACATTTATCCACCATCTGTAAATAAAACCCTCTTTTCTAATCTGCAGGACAATGCTTGCATTGTTTAAGTGGATCTCTCATGTAGAACAGAGTGAGCTATACAATGAAAAACCTCAACTGATCCAACTTGGCAGAGCTTGAGGCGGCCTGTGACATTTACTGTGGAAAAACTCGCTGTGGGTGTTGGCGTCGCCGGCGTGGAGAGCCGCTGGCTGTAGAATATTCCAAAACAGATGTTCTAACCAGAGATTTCTCCAACTCTATGCAGTCCTGCTCCGAGATAGGGAACACACACAGGAGCTAAAACTCACGCTCTGATTTATCCTATAAATTATTCAGCGGATCATTTGTTCGTGTTTAATGTAACTGGTCATGTTTGTTTAGGAAAAGCAGAGATACAGATTTCTCTGCAGGAGTTGAGTCTTAGATTCCCAGAATAGGTTTGTTTAAAAAGAAAAAAAAAGGATAATCCCAAATTTAGGAACTTTCAGAAATGCCTATTGCTGCTTAAAGAAGAGGTACCACAGACAGGATGCTGCTCAGCAGGGGCAGGAAGGTACCACTGACACTGGGCGGGAAATGCGTGTTGCTCAGGAAAGCTGTGGGTACTTTCTGTATTTATGGTCTTCTGAACATCCTAATGATGGGATTTCCCTCTCAGTCTATATTTTTAGCTCCACTGAATGTGTCAGAACCCACCGTGCAAGAAGGCAAAGGTTCCTCCCCAGCTGCACAGCACACTTGATCCGTTTCTATTTGCTTGAAAGGTCCATATGTAAAATGTTCAACCGTCTTGGCTCCTGTCCAGCATAGCTGGGATGCGGCTCAGTTACTCATCCATCTCCCACTTTCACCACTCATGTTCTTCTGCCTAATCTCTCTCTTCACATTCGGCTTTTCATCTGGTATCTTCTCATGTTTCACAGGGGGTTTACAAAAGTATTCACACTCCATTGAACTGTTAAATATTCAGTTACGTTACAAAAACACAAACTTCAATCTGTTTTGTCCCAAGATTTTATGGGCAAGAAAATAAACACACTTTTCAGGTTGCAAATAAGGTAAGAATCAGAAGTGTGGGACTTATTTGTCTTTTGTTGTAGAGGTTTTGGGTTATGTTGCTACTGGTTTTACCAATACAGTCACTATAAACAAGCATCCATGTGGCCCTGCATGTTATATGATTTGAAGCCCCTCTAATCCTGCCAATTATATGGATCACTGCAATCGGCAGTCAGATGATTATATTATATGATTGCACACCTACGATAAACTCATTATAGTTCTTTCAGCACCATTTACATTATCCCATATGTATATAACATCCAGTGTTTCTAAAGGTAGTGAAATAAACCAGTATGTTATTTACAGTAAATGTGTGATTCTGTTTCTGGTTCCAACAAACTGAGACAGCATTTAAAAAAAAAAAAGTAATATTATAGACATAAATAAAAACATACATTCTGTTGTATAAAGAAATACATAACTAGAAAAAATAAACAATAAATTATCAAGTATATTTTTAAATGATTTCAATTAAAAGTTACATGAAACCAGGTCAAAATTCAAAGTCTCTTTAATGCCTGAGTTTGTGTTTTTTGTATTTCAAGTGGTTCTTTTTAATCATATTTGCTTCTGTGTTGTTCCTGGAAAGTAAACCAGTCTCAATTTTCATTATGTGTGGCAAACTCCAGATGAATATTTATGCTTTTTTTAAACTCTGGCTTTCTTCTTGTCGTTTCTTCTTATAAAACAAGTTTCTTCCAGCTGAGCTGTTGAACTCTGCAGCTCCTCCAGGGCTACTCCTGCTGTCTGTGCAGCTTTACCTTCACAGGACAAATTTATTCTGCGATTTCAATCCATACAAATGGACTCAATTCATCAGCGAGGTGATTTCTTAAGCGTACCCAATTGTATTCAGGGGTATCAGAACAAAACAGGCCAGAATACAAATGTACACCATACATTACAGTTTTTAATTTAAAAGGAAATCAAGCATCATTTTTCTTCATGCTCTTCATGCACTGCTTGTGTTAATCCATAGCATAAAATCTCAGTAAAACTCATTGAAAGATATCTTTCATAGTATGATATTTTATTTTTAAGCAAGGAGATATTCTATCTCAAATATGCAAAAAGAAAACACCCATATATACTACAGACTGGAAGGAAGGAGTGAAACACTGGCAATTAAAGTTCTAAAAAGTTAACTTTACTACCATCAGTGGCATTCCACTGTGCAGCCAAAGTTTAAATTGGTAATTACATCTGGGTTTCTATTATGGGCCAAAGTTACAAGAGCTTGTATAACAGGCCGTAAATCAGGCAGCTTTAAAGACTGTTTTAATGTTTCACTCATCCAAAGGGTGTGTTTGATTTTCACTGTCCATGTTATCTCATCCCAAAAGTAATGATGTATAAAACGCTTTAAACTCTCCAATTTCTCCTGAGACAATTGTTTCCGCCTCTTCTCCCTCCACCTCTCAGTTTTTCTTTCCACTCAAGTTTTGTTCCTCCACTCATTTAAGAGTTTTGGTTTCCATCTTCGCAAGAAATGAGTTGCAGCAGATCACCGCTCAGTTGCATAATCCCTCTTAGTTTTCGTGACAGTGGAGACATCTCGCTGACATGAGGCTGTGCCTGGTGGAAACAGCTGGAAATGTCTGCAGATTTCAGCACTGTGTCAAATGATAATATGAAGAGCTACAGTTCAAAAACAGAGCTCCTTATGGCAGACTGGTTAGTTGTTGCACTGCTAACAGCAGAGTAAGCATGAAGCTCATGGTTTGCCTGAAAGTATCCCCCAGCAACTTTTCCACATTATGTTCCTAACCCACATTGGTTTTAGTGTTTTAGTATGATTTTACATCGTAGACCAACACAAAGCAGTTAGTAGGTGTGAAGGAAAAGGACAGCAGATCATCCGAGGAGTTCGGGTGTATTTATTTTCTTTTTAGATTTCTCTCTACCTCTTCTCACAGACTGAGTCAGACTGCTTGGTACGTGTCTCTTTTTTTGTGTGTGTTTTTGTCTCATCAACATTTTTTGTCTCATCTTAAGTCTTTGTCTTTCTGGAAGATTGAACATGTCAGTGGTCAGTTTTGTACCAGTAATGGCTTTTTGCATGAAGGCCAAGGAGTTGAATTTTAATCATTTTAAGATTTTTTAAAAATCTTTCTTTCAATGACTTTCTTCTTACAATTCTTCCTTGTGGGACAGATTTGAGGGGTGGACAACAAATACGTTTCACCTTGATCTTTGCATCTCTTCCAGAGCTACCTTGGATTATTCTCTGTCATGAGTCCTGTCTATTTAACTAGTTTTTTTTTTTTTTTTGCAAGATGGCTGCTTGCCTCTCCCTGCTTTGCTAATTAGTGAGCAGATACACCTGCCTCTCTCCCAATGGACTATCTGCCCAACTCCACTACTCCCTGAACTTCAGCTAGTACTGTTGTTTCCTGTCATTTATTGCTGGACAATTAATTTGGGTGTACGTGACCTCAGTAACCATGACGACAATGTTGCTATTTACATCTGCCTCTCTCAGTAATTCCCCGCCAGAATGTCTCCTCCTTGTTGGTATGAGGATCCCTCCAGTTCTTGTGTCCCTCCTGTATTCCTGTGTCTGGTCTGCCCTCATTGAATTCTCATCTGCCTCTGACTCTGGTAATGTTCCAGGTTGTTTCTGCCTGTCACTAGCGTGGTCAACTTGCCACCAGTCTGCTCAAAGCCTGTTTCCAGACTGTCAGTCATGATCTGCCAACTTAAACAAGCTACCAGCATCTTCAACTTGTCACCATTTTGTTCAACCCACAGTCACAAGCTTTCAATAAACCTCTTAGAAGCAATACTATGTCTTGTTGGATTGTCTTATCTGTTATTTTCATTATTTGTATTACAAGATTAGTTCATTTCCTTGTGCTCACTGTTGCAATTTTTTTTCTTCTCTTTTTAGTTTTCTTTCCTGTGTAGTTCTTAGTGTTGCCATTACGGGGTCCATTTGTTAGTTTCTTTTTGTCTTTCCCAGTTAGTTAATGTTCCTCAGCCAGAGCCATTGGTTAAGTAGTAGATCCCATTCACATGCGTCTCTGTGTTTAGCCTATAGCCTGCACTTGCTCCCTACTCTATTTAAGCAGCTTGTGTTTTTTTGTTTGTGGTCTTCTTTGATACCAGTATTTTTTTTATTTTAACCTATCCTAAACAGATGTCCAAACCTTGGTCAAGAGCACCTCTCCTTTCTGCCAGTTTAGGTGGATGGTAATGTCTTGCTGGATTGAAATTGATCCTGTTCTCACTTTTTAATAACTGAGGTATTAAAAACTATGTTTAAAGACTAAATGTTGTCTTACAACCCATCCCTGCTTTGTTTTTTTTTTCCTATTTAACTTTTTTTTCCCCCCCTGGCCTGATTGATGCGTTTTTTTGTCTTCATATTGCTGTTTGCTCTCTTGTAAGCCTCAGAGGTCTTCTCAAAACAAGTGGGTTCATTCTGAGATAATCTCATACAAACCTTGTATCCAGTTGTTAGATTATGTCTAAAGGCAATTGACTTTACTAGATGTAATAAAGGGGTATCAGAGTCAAGAGGTTGGAATACAAACAAGCTCCAGTTTTAATTATGTTTCATCTCCTGCTGGTTTGTCTCATAAAATCCAAATAAGACAAAGGTTTTATGGGGAAAATATCATAGATCTGCATGAATGTTTTGTCAAGGTCCCATAATAAAATGTTTAAAGGTACCTTGAGCTGTTTTTTTTTAAAACATACAGTGGGGAAAATAAGTATTTAGTCAGTCACCAATTGTGCAAGTTCTCCCACTTAAAAAGATGAGAGAGGACTGTAATTGACATCATAGGTAGACCTCAACTATGAGGGACAAAATGTGAAAAAAAAAATTTGAGAAAATCATTTTGTCTGACTTTTAAAGAATTTATTTGCAAATAATGGTGGAAAATAAGTATT
>JAUZNJ010076000.1:0-12262 GCA_034780135.1 Jordanella pulchra
ATCCCACCCTGCTAATGCTGGACAAGGAGATTCTTTACAAGATAAGTTAAGAATTTGCTCCCTGTAAAAGGCCACAAAAATGCAGGTAAGATTGAATGCAAACTGCATTAAAAAGTAAATCAACAATTTGCTTAAGTAGCTTTCTGTTAACGATAACTCTAATGTGGATGAAGTCATTTTTTGAAATCTTTCACATTGACTTTCGTTAGGTATTTTGCTCATAGTCAGTTCTCTTATTTTTTTGGGTAAGAAAATGTGCCTTTAAATGTAAAATATTTGATTCATAAATTAAAAATGTGTCTCTAGATTCTAAGCTCTGCTTTACATATCCTAACCCCTTTACATTAAAGGTTACTGTTGAACTACTTGCTCTACATTAAATCAAACAAATTAAAGGTTGTACAACTAGAAACACTAAGACAGAGTTTGGTCACCTGGACTTAATACTTTTATACGACATTGGCCACATATAACATTATGAGCATCAGAATAAAGCACAGTGTTCTGCTGGTAAAATGATTACTTTGACACATACAAAGAAAAGAAACTCTGTTTTTATACTGTATGTGTCACTACAGGTCTTGTCAAGACACCCTATGGGTTTACAGCTGAAATAATGATAAAGCACAGTGGATTTGATTTATTTTCATAAAACAAAGCAGCTGGTCGACAATATTCCTTGCCAGTAAAGTCAATTTGCACTTCCAACATTCTAAAGAACTTTTTGTTTTAGCTGTGAGCCTTTGATATTTCTACAGTTCATGCATCAAGTTAAGTAAGTAAATATCTTAACCTCTTAGTTTGGAACTTCAGTAGTTTTAATTCTGTAATGAATCACATTGTTATTTTATTTATTTATTTAGCACAGCATCGTTTTGCTACCTGTTAAGTCCAAGAAAATAAAAACCTAAAAAATAAACAAAAAAAAAAAGAATATTTGCATGTCAGTGTATTTTAATCCCTATAATCACTACGAAACATCTTTACTTAATTATGCAACGTACCCCTAAAGACATTTTTGTTGCAATATTCATAGTCATTCCTAGGTAACAGAGTGGTAGAATTAATACACAAAAAAACAAAAAATTATTACGTACAGTGCATTGGAAAAGTATTTACACTTTTCTTCCGATTTTTTCCACATTACAGCTGGGTTTCATGTGACATACAAATACAAGGCAGTGCATTATTTACGATTGGAAGGAAACTGACACATGATTTTAAGAAAGAAACCCAATAAAACAGTTAAAAGAACCATGCTGGGGTAATGCTTATTACAGCAAGGAGAGGGGAACTGGATCGATTTGTAATCAGGATGGAAGAAGGATGGAGATAAACATTTCTGGACAGAAATATTTTGAAGGCTACAAAAAAACGTAGGATTTTGGCAGAGAAGCATCCCTCAGCAGGAGAACAATTCTAAAACGTATATAAGGTTTGCAGATTTAATGCACCAAAGCTTTTTAAAAGTAGAGGGAGAGAAAAGGCCAGAATATAAGCTACAACTGGCTTTGAATGCTCCCTATCACAATAAATGAATGCATTATAACATGTGTTCAGCCACCCTCTGTGCTTCAATGATTTGAACTATGAAACAATTTGCTGAAGTGCTTTCAAGTAACAGAGCTTCAGATGCAGCTTGTGGTATTTATACTATACACCGTCTCACTGTGCTGCCCCAGGACTGACAGAGGAGCATTTTGTACCTTTGCAGAGCACCTGCATATGCACACCTCTGTGCACAAACCCAGCTGTATCACACAGATAGGGCCAGTACCTTCCTTCCTCTGTGCTTATTAAGACATTGAAGCTTTTAGCACCTAGCAGCACTAATCCTATAGCCTTATGCTCACTGATACCAGAGCCAAATGGCCTTTCACAGAGGTTCTCTCAATCTCTGTATCCCTTCCTCTCTCTCTCTTTCCATCTCTCTATGTGAGTGTGAGCATCTGTGACTGTTAGTGATGAATGGACAAGGCGAAAGAGGAGAGAAGTAAATGTGAAACACTGCACCACCGAGGCCAATGAGGAGGGGTTTGAGGGGGGATGAAGGAGGCAAAGACTATAAGAGGGATGTCAGGAAAGGGATACTGGGGTGCAGATGCACATGGATGGCATACAAAAGCACTTACATGCACTCTGCCCCTGTATTTTCATCCTGCATACAGAATGGCCGTCTACTCATACCGTTGTGTGTTTGTATTGCTTCTTGCCCCACGCCGTGTGTCTTTGAGTGTGTGCGTGTGGACGCGTGTGCAAGGCCGAGGTAGGTTAAACTTGTACTCGTGAAGTGTTCCCAGAAGAGATTAATCATCCTGTGCTGGAATGCTGCATCTCGGTCATAAATCATCACCTGACCTCTCCCTCTCTGTCTCTCTCTCTTTTTTCTCTGCCACACGTAGAGCGGGTGTCGGGGTAAAAGGAGTGTCATTGAGGATCTGCAGCAAACAAAAAGCCAACAGCCTTGACAAAAGCAACAAAAGGCAGGAAATGATCACATGCTAGTTTCACGTTTGGATCAGAGGTTGTAAAACTTAATTAAGGTAAAAAGGAGAAAAACAAATTCAAATATAAAAAAAATAAAGATAAGTTATTTTGCTTTTCAGATTAAAAATAAGATGCATGGAGAGAAAATTGTATTTTTAGGTTTAATCAGCATTAACTTTTTCTAAAAGTTTAGACTAATGATATCAACCTCCCTCAAAAAAAAAAAAAAAGAAAGATATATTTCATTACTCTGTGTACTAAAAGTGTGGTTTGATTCAGTCACTTTGAGTAGTTACCACTCATTCAAATAAGGACATTAACCACACTAAAGCAGATTCCTTAAAGCAATATATGTGTAGTTTCTTGATTGACAGGAAACCTAAATGAGTTACCATCTAAAATCATATTAAAATGCTTAAAAATCCATTTGCATGGTTTTCTCTCATTCTACAGTAATTATATCTGAATGAAATGTGGAAGTAGCTCATTAATGTTTGCAGTGAGTTGTTGTAGTTAATGATAGCTGTAAGCAGGAAGGATCATCTGTAGCGGTCTGTCATGCATTGGATCTGGAGAAGCTTCTGACAGAAGACACTCTGGTGTTGAACAGATTTATGAAGAGGATGCTCACTGTTCTTCATACTATAAATAATTCTTCTGTGTGAAATAATCTCCAGAGGTTCAAGAGGAGTTCATAGAACATAGTCAGCCTCCTTTTTGAGTACTGTCACCTGTGTTGGCTTATCAAGTTTTAATACTACTTTACGGCAATGTATATTTCATTTAAGTCACTTTTTAATGAAACACATACATATTTAATCCTACATTTTATTGACAAAAAATTTAAAACCTCATTTTCTTCTTCCCAATTTGCAGCATTTACTGTAGAAATACAGTGTTATTTCATTAAATTACGTTTCATTATGAACAGTAATGCCCACTCTTACGAGGTAGCGACTTCCTAGCTCACAGCCTTATTAACAGTAAGAGTTCTTTGGGAAAAATCTATGTATCCAGTGCTACTTGAATGCCTTTGTCTGGCTGGAAGCCAAAATGGGCATGTGAATAAACGTTTGCATTAAACCTTTACATCCTTTCTCCGCAAAACAACAGGAGGCTCATTGGACATCGATGTTACACTGTGTATGTAACAAAAGGAGACATAAAAGTGAGAGAGAGGAGGGAAAACCTTTACTTGGTTATGTTCAAGAACAGGAAATTGATTCTTTAATATTAAAAATTCAACAGCTGAGTTTCATTACTTTCTGAACCTATTCCCTTTCCCTGGTGGAGTGGGAAAATATCACAGTTTATTAAATTACTCCACTGAAAAGTCTCCAGGGATGCCATCTTAACTCGCGTCCTCTTTCACAAGGCCATTTTAGGCTGTAACTAGACATGTCTACTTAGAAAGAGAGGCAGAAAGGGAAAGAGAGAGCAGATAAGCTACAGAGGAAGAGAAGCTGCTTTATATATGCTGATTACATCGGCTGCCACTAAGAGTTTGAGTTATTCTATTAGCTAGGAAATGTATACATTTGAATGGTACCACAAATAAAGGAAGAATAATGTTGCTAATAGTAAGAGTCAGAGTTATTTCTAACCAGAGGAATGAAATCTGTGTGCATGTGAACTTAAGCTTCGATACCTATACATCTTCCGTTCCTCAGTTTAGCAGCCAGTTTTCTAGGAAAAAAGCTACTTGTAATTGAAACAAAAGCAGCTTAATTTGTAAGTGCTCAGACACTACTTCCTGTGTGAAAGAGTGAAACTTCTAAATATCTCGCCAACAACCAAGAAGCTCTTTAACAGGAACACCTTCCTCTTAACTGTAAATGAGAAAATGTCAACAAGTTAATGCGTCCCTTGGGAAAGGAATGGATAAAAGGATATATTAAAGGGAAGTTACTTCCATCTCCATACTGATTGAAACTATGCTGGTTTTCACTGCTGCAAAATAAGAGCTTGTTCATAAAAGACATTAGAAATGTGACAATTTCAACTGTCCCTAGTATCTTCTAGTGGCAAGCATTAATAAAACAGCATTCTGTAGATTCTTTATCACTTTTCACATTTTTGTTGACTTTAAATCAATGAAGCAAAAGCCTATAAGCAATCTTGATAAAAGCTGTATACTTACATCTGCCAGTGATGTAACGTTTCAGTAGCGTTGGTTAGTTGGTAAGAAAGATTAGAGAAAATCTGATGCATGGATGGAGTCATTTAAAATATTTTTAGTTCTTAGTTCAACTTAAAACCCAATGTATCTTTAGAAATGTATCCAAATTAAGCTAGCCCATGACAGTCTGTGAAGATTGCGTTCCCCCAACTCTCTTACAAGCATTACTAGTAGGCCGACTCATCCCATATTCATCTATATACCTGTTTGAATGCAATATTAAGAGTTTTTTTTCCGTTACGTTTCAGTAGTGCTGGTTTGTTTGTTGTTGGACTAGCAAGACTTGGTGTGCCTTAGCCCAGCTTAGAGGCGATTACATTTTGATTTTGACCTGGATAGAAAAAACGATTTGCTTGATCTGCGCTCTAACTTGGTCTATCTTCCCTTTAAATTACAAAGACATTTTTTTCTCTTTTAAAGACATTCATATAAAAATTAGAGGTCACTGAAACTTTGAACATTATGTAGTATCCACTGCAATTAAACATTACGGCCTATGGAGATGGTGCTACCTTCTATTAATAGGAACATGTGCTACTCATACAGGCTTGTGAACTAGAAATCCCATTTTTCTAATATAAAGTTTTACCAAGAAGCACATATCAAAGCGATATGAGCCCACAAGAGGCTGAGTTAAAACCAGTCGGTCAGCTGTCAGACAGATGAGGTAAATATCATCCCGCTCCACCATCACTTCCAACAAAAATACCCACAGGATCCATAAGCATAGTAATCCAAGATGAAGGGTGCGCTTTACAAGCGTCACTTTCTCTAAAGCAAACCAAATACACTCTGATATCTAACAGAGTCACCAATACGCAACACAACCCACAGATACACACATCAAAGGTCACATGGGAGAGTGGAAGGGGACAGACTGCAGACAAGTTTGTTGTTTTAGATTTCAGAACTGCTTGAAAAACTCCAGAAAGCAACTTAAATTGAACAATGCATGACCGCGTGAATTTTATTCTTCTACAAGCTTCAAATGCAATATTGGCTATTGTGACTAGTTACTTTTCTTTCACAGTGTACAAGTACAAAGAAGATGTAACCAGAGCAGCGTCATAATGCATCTTCTTTGCCCTTTCAGTCTACAAAACACAACAATACAATGGCTTTAAGGATCATATCACATCATTTTTGTTTTTTAAAGGTGTGATGCAAAAAAACATAAGATAGGGCATTCTTTTCCATTCATTTTACCTAAGTTCATACAAATATATAGATTTTGATCTAAAGTCGAGATGAAACATGGGACTAAATGATAAAGTAAAGTTTTCTGTAAATACAAACTGTATTTGTAACATCTTAGAGTATTCTGCTCTAGATTTGATTAGGTCATATTTTGTATTGCTCATCTCATCCTTTCTATGTCCTGAAGCCAAAACACAAAAACTTGTAATTCAAAAATATTCAAAAAATTATAATGTAAAAAGAAAACTAAATCTAATGAGGATGTTCCAGAAAAAAACAAAATTTTGTAACCTTTGAACTGTTACAAACCTCTGTTTATTCGGTGTAGAAATATAGACCCAGATATAAGAAGATGTGACATAGCTTGTTAAATACATCTCCATCAGAAGCAGGTGGAAATTTTATGGCTAGCTAAAAGCGCTTACCCATTAGCAGTATTCTCATTGTCACCTTTTTTATGGGAATATTGTGTAAAAATTTATATCTTCTAGGTTTTTTTCACGCAAACAAATATTATACCCTAGCATGTCACTGCCTTAAACAGAAATTGCAGCAATGGTAGCTGCCATTTATCAAAAAGCCTCAAGAAGGAAGATGTAACCATGTCATCCAAAGAGACATCTCTTCAAGCTGCTCCATAAAGCCAAGCGTTCCCCGCAGCTACTAATACGAAAACGATGTAAACCTACAATTTTGTACTAACAAGATTGGTATGTTTGTGGATTCTAGCGTTGTGCTTTCTATAGAAACGAGCACCACTGTCTGATTAAACCAAATGGTTAAAGCTATAGTTGGTAATGTTGGGAGAGCTAGCTAGATTTGAAACAACCTTCTCACAGCAGAACTCGTCAAAGCAGTGGGGAGCCACCTCAGCCATTTCATTTGAAACACTTTGGATTTCAACCTGACTGCCTCATGTCTCATTTACCTGTAAATAAACTATATTATTATTGTAGAATTCAAGGTAGCATGCTAAGTTAAGCAATACTAACCATACAAGTTTTATCATGTTATTTTTATCAGTATTTTCTTCACAAGTTTTGCGAAGAGGTGTTGTTAATAATTCCAACAACAACGAAATCTGATGAGCGTGCACACAGAGCACGAGGGACAGAGATGAAAGCATCTGATTGTTTGTTTTTTACACTTAGACCAAATGGCAGGGATTGGTGAGTTTTTAGAGGATGGTGGCTCTCAGATGTCTGAATACATAAGGTATTGACTACTCTCAGGATGGAAGGACCATTTCCTTCAATATAGCAAACAGTGTTCTAAACAGGATTACCAACTATAGTTTTAGAAGTTAACTTTACGATAATTTAGGCAGTACAGGTCACTAACTTGTCAGGGAGAAACATGCTAACTTTAGCGTCAAAATTTTTCTCCCTCATTAGCTCCTTCTCCGTGGAGATGGTTTAAGTGATGTTTGTTCTAATGTTTTAATGTCTCTGGTTTTGTTGACTTTTAAGTTCTCTTTTTCACTTTCTTGCGGATGGTGAACCTGTTTATTGTGTCGCTGCTGCATAATTTCCCTTTGAACAAAGTACAAAACACTTTTACTCACAACAGTTTAAAAGCAGCCCTTCCATTGGGCTTTTAGATGGAGTTGTGTTGGGGAGGCAAAATATTAGCAGACAAGAAGTTCAACCTAATGAACTTCCTCATTTTATAAAATATTATAGCTGGGTAGCAGCTAACGTTTTTTAGTTAGAATGGGATTTTAACACTAACATTCATAATGGGATTGTGTTTTTTTTTCTGTATTATTATTTGAAATCATTGTTTCTATATTATTTAATATTTTAATGTTTTATCCTTTTTGTGAACATTTAATATGTTTCTATATAAATAAACTTCTCAGTTACCTGAACCATTCACACGCTGTAAGTGAGTTAGTGAGCTACATTAAACAAACAAAAACTCAGCACTTTATTTTAATTTTATAAGATTTCAGTAAATCACATCTTACCAACCCACCAATAATTACAATTAAAATAATTTGCCCCCACACCACTACATGTTGATTATTTTAGGCTAATAGAACCCCTCTGAGTGCCATTGTTAAAGAAAAAAATTTAAAAAAACCTTAGCAAGATGCCTTTAAAGAGCAAAATTTTACTTGTAATGTTGGAATTTGACATAGAGAGGGTTATAGATCAAAGACAGACAGGACACGGGGGATACAGCAAAACACAACTAGTTTTCTGGTCTAGATATAGGCGATCCAAATAAAAACATATCTGAAATGTTGTGCGTAATAAAATCCAGAATCTACTCTTACAGGCTTTGAAATGTGTATCATTTCTTTCACAGTGATATTGTAGCAGGATTGCCTCTTTTTTAAATCAGGGTGTGGGTTTATAAAACTGGATTGATTGTATATCTGGCTCAAGAAAGCCCTGAGCTTGTGAAAACGCTGTGTGGGTGGTAGATAGACTGAGCAGCCTTTAATAGAGCTGTTCTGCTAAGTTTAATAATTTTTATTATTCAACAGGGTGCCCTGACAATTACAGCAGTTGTATAAACAGTAGTACACTCTCTGGCTCGCACTTAACTCACCCTTTTCTTTAAAGGTCACTGTTCTTTGTTAATCAGCAGTGACAATAAGTTGCTTCTGCATTTTTGCCCATCTAACCTTTTGCTTGAAATGATAGAATACTAATCGAATAAGTATTTGCATTATGCTGCAGGTGCAGAAAACGATTAGTTCCAAAGTTAAAACATTAAGACCTTAAAATATATCTTTCTATGATACCAAAACATCTTACTTAAAAATCAGAAAAATCAAAACTTAGTTAAGGTTAATCTAATCAGAGGGGAGGGTATAGACAAAACTGTTATTAACATGATCAGCGAAACTCCAATTTAGTTTGTATTTGGAAGGTAAAGCAATATCAGATTAAAGCTCACATTTGGAGAACTGCAGTAAAGAGATGCATCTTTTGATAGCCTCCATAAAAAAACAAACAAATGCTATCTACTTACAGTCTGTTGTTTGGTAAGCATGCTTTAAAAATATGGATGTGGCTTTTTCTAAACTCTGCTGGGACTTTATTTGGACCCGTGAGCTTCAGTGAGATGAGTCTGAATTTTAAGCAACGCATAAAACTGACAAGTTTAGCATCAAAACATTCCCACTTTAAAGTATAGGCCGAGGATCTGTACATCTTCTTTTTAACAACAGTAGTAAAATAAAAAATAGCACAGTCATTAAATCTTCAGCAGGAAAATGTGCAAAATGTGTGTCCAAATTATTACAGAAAACAGGCCAATGTGAAGCAAAACATACCTTCTTAGGGGGGCTAACAGGCTAACGTTAAAATGCTTTTTGTTTTTTGACCAAACTGATTTGACATTTCAAAACTGTTGTTTTTTCATGTGGGCAAGAACCAAGTTATGTATGTGTGACGATCACTGTATTTTAAATTGCAAGAGAAAGGCATATTTTTCAGATAGTGCACCATAACTGACTCTAGCCCAGGGGCTCACAGCTGTCTAATTGAAGCCCTGGGCCATCTCAGTACCAAAACCTTATTTTGATAGAAAACCTGTGTGGTCACCTCAAGAGTAGAAAAGATTAAAGAAGACTGAGATTTTTATGCTACTTTTACAATAGACAAAATTATTTTTGACAAAGTATGTAATAACAGGGTGCCAAAAAAAAAAGAAAATCATAGTTTGATTTTAATCGTAGCAGACAGAAATTATTCTGAGTCGCAGGTGTGAAGCTCTGGTCGCTTTCTTTTATCTATACATCTCCATGGAAAACTAGGAAAAAATAGTGTACACTCTGCTGCCAAGATAAAATCGGACAGATTTAAAGCATTGCAAAGCTTAGTAACGTTGCTATGGTTGCACCAGTCAGTAGCAACAGCTTTTTGTGTTTCACACCCTCCAGGAATGCCCAGGTAAAGGAAAACAAAAAAAGGTAGCACCAGGCAGAAAATCTTTTTCTTCAAAAATAACCCTCAAACCTGTCAAAACATGAAAACCTAGAAAGGCTTCAAACACAAGGCACGCCGATGCACTCAAATAATTACACCTGACTAACAAATAACAAGGTATTTGTTATAACAACCATTAACTCAGTACAATACACCTCCAGTTTGCAGAATTAAAAAAATAGAATAAAAAACAAGGGGTGTTACATTTTTGTTTTTCATAGGGACTTTTGGCTGTCATTCCTCAAATAATACACTAGCCAGTAAGAAAAAAAACCCAAAGACATTCAGCTCAGAATGCTGGTTCATTTTCTAACAATAAGTGGATTTTGAAAATTCGTTGGGAAGGACAGAATGTATTAACTGGGCTCTCCGCACCAATACAGGTCACGGACGTACAGTGAAAATGGCATTAGTAAAATTGGACCCTTAAGGTTTTGCATAATACTATTTTCCATCCACCCATTACATGCACACATTCACAGCTTGGGACAACAGACATCACAGGGTTCACACTGGATATCAATGACCACAGCCCGAACAGACCCAAATGGAGGAGATTGTTTTTGTTTGATTGGTGTGACTGTGTGTTTGTCTACTGATGCCCGTGCATGTGTTGGTGTTATTGTGTGAAGCCTTTAGTCTTTAATCCCCTAATCTGCTGAACCCTGGAAATCACTGCAGTCATCTGTCAGCCAGGTCAGAGTGGTCCACAGAGCTCAGCGCACAAACACACACAAACACTGGTGCGTGCACACACCCGAGCTTCTCAATGCTAGTCATTTATTCAACAAGGCCAACCTCATTTCAGCCTAATGAAGATTGATGCACCTCTTTCCGGGCCTCACAGGTGTTGCAGCAAAATGCATAAATATGTAACCCACATAGAGGTAGAGAGACAAAGACAAAATACTGAAACTAAAAGCTATTCACTGCCTAATAATACTCATATGAATGAACAAAGCACAAATGCACCAACCAATCAGCACTCGATCAGAATCAGTTGATTTTTGGCTACAATAGATCTAATTATTATTTGGCAGGAAGAATACTGAACAATCTATAACATTCTGTGAAATGCATCAAATTTTAAACTAAACATAATTTCTGGTCTTTGAATGCATCAGCAGCATGCACATTGATACCGTTTTTATGTACCAAGGCATGCTATAAATGGGGATAATCTTGTATTTTCTTGATTAACTAACTATCCATATAAGAAACGTGTATGTAGCACAAGTCCTCTTTATATGTTAAACTTTAAATGAATACAGGAATACAATATTGGAATTGGTCAGAATTTCTGGTTCAGAACTCATGAAAAGTATTATTGGCTAGGAAAAAAGTCTGGTTGGCGCATCTTTAAAACAAACATGTTTTAAAGACATACAGATCTGCAGCATTTGAGTTAATCCAATTTATCAACTGTGAATGTCCAGCTCAGACATGGTCTCAAGGAGCTCTCGGGTCTTAAAGTCAAGTCTAAACATAGCAGACCCATTAGTGCATATATGTGTGAGTGTGTCTGCGCCCGGGTGCTCATGCCAAATAGGACACCCTAAGGGCTTGTCTGGAGATTGCGGTTGACACGGCCTGCTGCTCTCTAGTGTGAGCTCCTATTAGCGCTTAAGACTGCATATGCACACATAGCACACCGTCCACAGTGATTAACACACCTTGCAGATTAGAGAAGCAAAAAAAAAAAAAATGTTTGGGCAAACATATGGCTTGAGAGGACACTGCTTTCTGAATGTGTGTTTAAAATTCAGTCAGCGGTGACCACGTCCATAACTAAGAGCTTTTTACTTCTGTTTTGATTCATATAGCTCTTTCAAAAGTTTAACATGGCGATGCAGAAGAAGGGTGGGCCAATCAAATAGGGTAAGAGATCACACAAGCACAGGGTGGCTTGAAGAGAGCTCAAGGTGAAAGAGGAGATAAAGGGGCCTTAGATACAGAGAGAGAGAGTGTGTTCCAGGGAGATTGAAGTGTGAATTTCAGCAGGGCTTCTCATCAAGATCGTCCTGGCATCTGTGTGTCTGTGAGAGTTTTCACAAGGTGCCGATGGCTGCCAGGCTCTAAAACCTACAGCTGGTGTGTGGGCCTCAGCCTCTGACATTAGGAAGTTAAGTGTTTTTTTTTCTCTCTTGTATCCTGAAACTTTATACATACATATGGCAATAAATCCTGAAAGAAAGATACACATAGACATGCTCAATGAATATTCATCCCAGAGTTAACGGCGTCCCGCAGTGTTATTTTCTGCTGCTGCTTGAGGGGGGTCGCCAGCTGGGCTGTGGCTTTCTGCTTCTCAATGTCACCAGAATAAATGTAGATCGTGCACTGAAGGAAATGGATCAAAAGCAAAGCAAAACAGACGCATCTGCGGAGCCTTCACCTGTGATTTAACTAAACATAAGAACTCTAGAACATCTTTTGGGGGGGGGGGGGGGGTTGC
>JAUZNJ010076011.1:0-24851 GCA_034780135.1 Jordanella pulchra
GTATGTATATATGTATATATGTATATATTACAAAATAGTTAACATTCTTTAAACAGTTTTTTAAAAACCCTTATATTTTGTTGAGTTTTGAAACCACAAACATACATTTCCAGAATTTTTTATGACTAAAACAAATATGATTTTATGAATTCAGCCCCCACACTTTCTCCGGCAACACCTTTTTCCAAAGAGTATTGTGTGATGTATTCTTGTTAATTAACTCGACCAATTCACCAATAAAATAGCCCAATTTATCAAACAGTAATTAAACTGACAATTAACTAAAACAGGACATATTTATCAGAAAGCTAATGCTGCTCAGCAAAGATTGAAATAGTGAACTTTACATCCTCTGTGGGGAGGGCAACAGATCACTTATCACACCCAGTGTCAACTTTACTCCCCTGCAGGGAATTTTATTCAAATACTGAGAGGGCAAACATGGAGTGCAGCATGGTTGGAATAATGTAACACGACAGCAGGGCTGATTAGTCGTTCCTGTTTGTTGGCGGGGGATCTTGGGATAGAGCAGGAGGTCTTCGGCAGGTCAAGCTTTGTGCAGAGCAGCACTGCAGGAACAGGAAGAGAGATAGCTGAAAAAAAGCTGAGGTAAAGGACAGAAAGGTATGCATGTCTTTGAGGGTGATTAAAAGATTATTTAGGTGGCTACATATTGTTCCAGTAAATGTATTAAACTTTTACTCATTGGCTGATGAAACAAGATTTTTAGTGAAAGGTTGAAAGTAAAAACCCTGATTTCTTTGAATACAAAAAACTCTTCATATTATCCATTAACCGTTTAGTCAACTTACCTTATTTTACAATACAATCTACAAGTAGTAGATTATTAAGTTGTAGTTTTTTTAAAGTAATTCCCCTCTGGGATTATTAAAGTATTTTTGATTCTGATACAATAACCTAGACGGCTTAGCATCTACTATGAAATCTGTGCTGTATGCACCAATAACATTTTGGTAAATCATCTTTGCACACAAATGTCATTATTCATCCAAATGTCATACTTTTTGATATCTAATTTATAAACTATATTCTAAGCATCTATCATTGTTTGTAATTATCTGTATCTCTAGCCAATATCTAAAAAGAGGGTGACACTTGATTTTAAGCAGGATTTATAAATAGCAGATTCATTAGATCCCATTTTTTTTCAATATTGCTGAAAACAGTTATTTTCAGTATAATTACCATTGCCACTCAAGTGTTAACATAAAAAGTAACAGCAAGCAGAAGAAAGCTGGTTATGCTTTAGTGTTCATTTCAATTATTTTATGATTATTTTGGTTCAGTTTTGTATTGCTTTGTGTTGAGTTAAGCAGGCTAAGTAAGAAACTTACAGTTTTTTTATTTTATTTTATTTAATTTGTTTCCAGCTCCTTCTCTGTTGTTTCTTTTTGCTTCTATGGTGCAACTTGTAGCACCATTTCTTAAACCGTTAGAAAATAGAAGGAACTGGCAGCAGTGGAAAGCAGTGCATTTAGCTCTAAAACTAATTGGATGAAAACTCCACCAGGTACAAAGTGAAAAATAAGAGTTTAAAAGATTTCCAAAATCTTTTCTCCTTTAGTCTCATTGCTCTGGTTTTACTTTCTGTCTCATACGTCTGTTTCTTCTGTTGCAGGATATTCTAATATACCACTGGACGGTTAAGATAAGACTTAAAGTGGTTCTCCTTGTTCTCTATGTGTTTATGTTTATATATTTGCCACATGTCCTTCTCAACTTGTCAGGGATTTAGGGTTCAATTCCAGGTTGTGATACAGCTTTGAAAAGCTCATTCCGTTGATTCGGTGTGTAAGCAGCTTTCCCCCCTGCTATATGAAAAGGTAATAGTCCAAAAAGGATGAGCAGGAATTACTAAAGCAGTATTACAAAAAAGAAACATCTGGTTCAAACATTTACAGCAAAGATACACAAAGAACTATATTAGAAAAGGAAATATATCATCAATTCTGTGAGAACCTTTCACCCTGGTGTGTCTCACTCTAGAATTACAAACACCGAGCAAGCCGTAGTGGCTTCAAATAAAGTGAATCCATCACACCACATGTTGAGGTGATGTAGGAAGTGTTCAGTGGTTTTGTCCAACCTGACAAGGAGAATCATTTACTGACAGAGCTAGAAGGTCTGAAGCACAACCTTCAATGCCTATTTGTATTTTTGTTCAGTGTTGAATATCTTACATTTTAAATTCCACATACATTCCATAATACTGAAAAAAAAGGTTATTAATAAACTCCAACACAGCAAAACCTGTAATACGATTTTGAAATTTCCAGGAATAATAAATGTCATATAAAAATATATAAAAAAGATAAATGTTTTATATTAAAACTTTCTGTGTTCCTAACAGGTGCTTCAAATCTTCAGTGCGAAAGATCAAGACCTGCCAAGTGCTGGGCAACAGTTCTCTTTCAGAACATCAAAGGAAGATGTCAAGAATAAGAATTTCACAATCAGAGACTTTGGAAGTAAGTATTATAAAAACATATGATCTTTTTCTTTTATCCTTTATTATAATCATAAATATAAGAATTTAAGCAGCTAACCATCCATTCCACCATCCAGAACACATTGTACTGTAGTCTGCATATTGCTCCAGCCACTTGAGTAATGATGCTATCTCCACTACTCTCTGTTCAACCATCACACTCCTGGACATTTAGGTCTCTTATATTGTTCCTAGACTCAAGCTGAGCATTTAACACCATTGCCCCCCAGCACTTTATTCACAAACTGGAGCAGCTACAGCTTAGTACTTTAATATGCAACTGCCTGCCGGAATTTTTGACAAACAGACATCAGCCTTTTACCATTGGTTGGATGCAAAAAGTATTCTTAACACAGAAAGCCTCCTTCCCCAAGGATATTTGCTGAGCCCCCTCCTCCCTACACTGCTGAGCCAAGAATACATATGAAAAACATCTAAAACGTTTTCCAAATGTAAGTTTCCAAATGCATAACTATGGTTGATCACTTTAACAACAGGGAGGACACTGCCTACATGGGCGAGGTGATCTTGTCCTTACAGATCTGAAGCAACTACTCAATAATGAAAAACAAGCCTTTAAGAAGGAAGATAGAGAATTGATGAGGAGTATAGAGAAGCAACTTAAGGTCAAGATAACAGCAAGGAGGCATATAGGAGGAGGCTGAAAACAAGCTCCAGCCGGACAATATCAGAGTTGTATGGTCAGGGATGAAGAAGATCACAGGTGAAGATGATCAGACAGATTGAAGTTTGGACAGAGCCAATGAACTGTATACATTATTCAACAGGTTCAGTTCAGAAACAAGCTCAGCATCTTTCTCTTCAGCCCACAGTCACATGGACATCCCGCCCTCCTCTGCCATTGGCTCTTCTGGTTCTATGAGTTTGTTGTCAGCAAAATCAGAAGACCGTTCTGTCCGTCTCTAGAAGTCAAGTGAAGAGGCAACTGGGGAGATTAAATTGTAATAGGTCACCATGTCCTTATGGTGTCAGCCCAGAGTCCTGAAAGTCTGTGCAGAGCAGCTCTGTGGGATTCTACAGCACCTCTTCAGCCTTAAAGTATCAGAGGGAAAAAAACTTTAAAAAGCTCAACAAGCTAATAGAAAAGGCTGGTTCTGTTCTAGGAACTCCTCTGGAACTTCTAGAGATTATTTCACAAAGTAGAATTACTAAAAAATTAAAGAAGATTTTGGACAACAGCGAGCATCCTCTTCAGAAGATTTTTAAACAACAACAGAGTGTCTTCTTTCCAAATTAAGTGCAAGGCAGACAGACAGAATCTGCCTTTAGCTATTAACAGCTATAACAACTGGTTAAGAGAAAAAAATATGATCACTGCAACGTTTAATTTCGCTTTGTGAGAAATAAAGTATTTTTGAATTGAATACAATTGAATCTTGGCCATATGGTGCAAAGACAACCATCTGAAGTTGAATGTAGAGAAGACAAACTAGATTTTAATGGACTTGAGTAGATTGCAGCCCCACTATGCCCCTTTGTCATAGAAACCTAACACTATAATTGGCTGGGGAAGCCTATGTAAACCTGTACATCCTCTGGAAACTAAAGAGAGATCAACAATCTTTGCAAAAACCATGGGCAACTTTTACATTTTGACCAACCTACTTGAGCTCTACAACGCCCAACTCAGCCGCATAGACCTGCTGACTCCATACTCATTACAGCCTCTTCTAAGAAGCTGAGAAGCTTCTGAACCAGAACAGGCAGACTGAAGAACATCTTAAATCATCAGGCTGTGAAGAAGCTCAACTTTCTCCAAGCAGAAAACAAATAAAAGAGAAACACTGTGTTTTGGAAAATGAACACAAAAAAAGCTCACAAGGTCCAAAATTTAGCCTTTCAGCTTAAATCTTACAAGATGTGTTCTGTATCTATCGAGATTACCTATATCTCTTTCTAACCAATGTAAAACAATTAGTATTATTGTAATCTAACCAATAACTGCTTTCGGTCAAACAAAGGAATGTGGTTTTCGAAGACAACCAGATGCTATTCCTGTTGTCATTTCACTAATGGTTAATAGGAAATTCCTAAATAATGAATGTTTTAAGAATCCTTAACAAAACTGGAGCAATAAAGAAACCTGGTTGGGTAGAAATGTTCTTGTGAAAAGGTTCCATTATAAAAGATCAAAGCAATGACTGTGCATTGACCTGACAATATGCAAAGTACTGTTGCGAATCTACATGTTATGGAGGACAAAGCGTAAATAGATACAGATTTTGAAAATTAAAACACGGAACAGGTGGGTCAGGAGACCAAGATGAAAAGGAAGTAAAGGTATTTAAACAGCCTTTTTAGCCAGTTAAACTCCCGTATATCTTCAAACTCGAAATCATAACAGAAACTTGAAAACATACCCCTTGTAGTGTATTTTTTCCATTTTATGCATTCATCTAATTACTATGAGAAAAAAAATCACTAAAGATCAAGAAGTGGTTGAAGCTGGCATTAGGTCATTTAACTGTCAAGTTTCTGTTCTGAAAATAACTTTAAAGCACACATTGATATGATAAGGCCACGTGTGACACTCTTCAACGTGCACTCTCCAAGCTCTTTGAAGTCAAGTCAGAGAGACGTGCAGTGAAAAGTGGGACATGGCAGGATGAGGCCAGGGGAAACGAATGGATTCACCGTCCTTGACAAGCCCAGGTTTGAACCTCTGATCCACTTTTACCTCTTGGACACACTGTCTTTCACTTTCTTGAATGCCAACAGCCAAGGAAACACACTCTGTGGAAATAGACCAGGATCTGATAGGCAAGGACAGGAAACACAAACACCGAAGGCGATGCACACAGGTCCAGCCAGAGAGAGAGGGTGCAAACAAAAATCATGGTTGTGCACAACATGGAAGGTGTGTTAAAGCGCCTGACCTCCTGTCAGAAAAAAAAGTTCAGGCTTTGTTGGTGCTACAAACCTGGCTTGACAGGGGTCAGACAATGTGGCTGCGGAAGACAGGAACAGGCAGGTTCGAACTGACATATCCCTTCTCCTGTGTGTACATTGTCACCCTGTATTCAACTTGCTATCTTTACACCTTTTCCCGTCTTCTCATATCGCTCCTTTTCATATTTTTACATCCTTTTTCTTTAGCTAAAATCTGTTACAGCTAATTTTGGACTCAATATTTATCAAGGGAGCAGAAAGATAGGGGTAAAAAAGAAAATCTCAGAGTAGGGAGAGAATTGGACATCTTGCTGCGTTTTTGGCGTGGCTAGGTCTGAACTTAAATAAGGTGAGACTTTGAAAGTTTGAGTTTACTCTGAGAGGCATTTTAAAGGTTTGTGAAAGCAAACACTATCAGAAATAATCTTAAAATTTTTATTCTCAGGTCTATACACTTTCAAATTACCTTAGAGGGTAGTTTAATTAATATGTGACTTTTTTAGGAGATGCATTTTGTTTGTCTTCTCATAACTTTCTCTTACCAGTTGAAAAATATGACCTAATTATTATCTACTTCTGATTTAAAATACTCTATTTTGAATGGGTATGAATCAGTATTCCATATTTCTTTTAGACAACACAGCTGGAATTGTCACAAAGCGAAGTGGCTTCAGACGACGTCTACAGGAGATCTACTTTTTGCCCGTTGTGATAGAGGACAACGGCTACCCACCGAAAAGCAGCACAGGCACTCTAACCATTCGCGTGTGTGGCTGCGAATTAGATGGCTCACTCCTAACATGCAGCGCTGAGGCCATCTTTCTTCCTGTGGGGCTAAGCACAGGAGCTCTCATCGCCATACTTCTGTGTATCATCATCTTATTAGGTAAGAGCTGGCTGAAAAGTCAGTCTTTTGCAGCAGTAACTCCAATAACAGTCGATGGGTGCCAATTGTGTAAACTGAAAGTTTAATAAACTTTGCTTTTTAGATGATATCATTTGCAACATACCCATGCCTGTTTGTAATAGTTGACATTAACATGAAACCACATTAAATTCCTTAGATATTTAACATAAACAGGCCATTGGAAAAATACTAAGATAACCAGATCTGACTTCAGACAGAAAGAGTATGCATTTACTGGTTAAGTTAAATTTGTGGGTGTTACATTAAAGTGCAGTTCTTTTTTATTAAATAAAATGTTTGCATGCATTTTGTCTACCTTGATCTATGAAAAAAACTAAGGTTGCTTGTAATTTTAAAGCCAACAGACATCTAAGCAACTTACAGAGTTAGTTACAGGTAGCAAAGCACAATTTCAGTTACCATCTACATTTCTTAAAGGAACATATAAGCTAAGTTTAGAAAGTAACCTGTATGTTCAAGGAACTTCAACGTAATGAAAAGTTGGGCCTAAACAGTACATGTAACCTACAAGTTAGTGTTTTCTGATAGGTTCGTCAAATTTTAGTTTGACTTGATTGACTTGATTTTACAGTATCACCTCTTTTTAATTAAACTGTAAAAACTATGCTATTGATTCGTACACTCTGTGAGAATAAGTTGTATTTTCCATGAAACAAACTATAAGTTTCTTAAAGCTGCTCTCCACTAATAGTATATGAGCAAGAGAAAGTGACCTTAAAGTTCAGTTACCTGTAAAAGTTGTATAAGAGTTCTGAAAAAAGTAACCTATAAAGTTACCTCTATTATTCATGCATTGAGTTCTGGAAGTTTCTTTGAAGGTATCTGCAAGTTACAAAAGCAACCTATGGGTTTAGTAAAAGTAACAACTCAGTTCCATGAAGTACATGGGCATTTTTGTGAAACTCTAAAAACAAATGCATAAGTCAAAGATAGTCATTACACATTGATTTAGATCCATAAGATAAACTACATTTTAAAACAAAAATCTCATATTTGTTTGAGAAAGTAACCTTTAGATTAAATAATAGTAACCTATTCATTTAGTAAATGTATCTGATATTTTAAGCAAGCTACAGTAAATTGTTTGTAAGTTTTATAAAATACCTTCAAGTTCCAGAAGTTAGCTTTAAATTTCAGATTTAACCAACTTCTATGAAAGTAACTTAAAAGGAATCCAGAAAGTAATCTGCAATTTTGGAAAGCAGAAATTATGGTACACTTTTTTCCTTATTTCTTTTTAATATATAAATGTTGACTCATGTGTCAACTCACATTCTTTTAGGCTTGGGAGGTCTCCTAGCATGAATGATTAGTAAATAAGTATAGTTTAGCATAAAGCCTAAAGGCAGGACGAAGCTGTACACCCGCCATTTTTAACAAGCTGTGCAAAACCAAGCTAAAGTTAAATTGTGTTAAATTATGTTAATTGTTATAAAGACTTTATTTGATTTATTTGGGGGTTAAAGTCCTCTGTTTTTGCATGTTGAGGCAGTGTTGACCTGCTTTGAACTCTGAGGAAAAAGTAACAACTGGATTTCAGGACAGCGGTATCGATCAGCTTGTCTAACTCTTGTCAAAAAGAACGATGTTGACATTTTATGAAATGTCAAACTACTGACATTTCTATTCCAGCACTATTCCTTTGCTATCGCTGCTTTTAAAGTAAATAGTGTTTGTTGTTCTTGATTTGTGAGCCAGCAAAAACAAGCAATAAAATCAAAAGCAAAAGTCTAAAAAAATGGGATTTTAATCATTCACAGAACAGATCATCTCATAAATTTGTACTTAATTGGATTTTTTTTTTTCTGCAATTGAATCATTAGCCTCAACTGAAGATGTAAAAGTTATACATAGTGTGGAACAGACCGAAATGTTACTTATATTCAAGTAGAAGTAATGGCAGTAGTGTTTTGAAGAAACATACATATTTAAACATTCACTCAAGCTTTTTACTTTACCAAAGGAATAAAATTAAAATGATTATGAATTTAATATAAGAAAAAAAGAATGCCATTAAGGAGAAAAGCTTAGACCCGCATGGGTATATGGCACACTACACTACCCCAAAAGACATTTTTCTAAAGACCATAATGATTTTAATGTTATATTATATATAATGAGAACAACAATGGTATAGAATGCAGGAGTACACCGTGCAACCAGAGGGTCTCTGGTTGAAACCCCTGCTCAGCCTGCGACATTGGATGAGTGTAGCCGATAGATGAAAGATAACATGACTGGACACCAAAATCGTTGTATCCAGGCAGCTTAGTAACATTTTACCCTATCGTGGTTGTCTATATCCAGTAAGCCAAGACACGTTTATTTGTATAGTAAATTTCTGTAACAAGACATGCAACAAGTGTTGCACATAAACAAAATATAACAGAGAACAAAGTAGTTCTGCGGTGGGTAGAGGGCAGGATCACATATTTATCCATATGTTGAATTTAGAACAACTCTTTCTCTAAGGAAAACCAGGAGCCAGTGAATGGAGGCAAGCAAAGAAAAACAAATGCGCCGAGGAGATGACTTTACTCCTAAAAAACGAATGCATGTTTACGTGGAGACCAATCGGAATGCCAATTTGAAAAAAAACACCTGTCTCAATTGGAACGATACTTCTTTCCAACCAAATCGGGTTAGAATCTTCAGTCTGACATGTTTCCACAACACATTTTTGATCTGATCAGGCCTTCAGTCGGATTATTTGTCTCCATGTAAACATAGCTATTGACTTGTCCACTATTCGTCCATCCATCCATCCATCCATCCATCCATCCATCCATCCATCCATCCATCCATCCATCCATTATTTGTTTTCTTAGTTTTCTGCGTGTGAAAAAAATAGGCTGAAAAGAACTGGAATAAATAATCTGATTTATTTAATTATCTTCTTACCAATTAGGTATTTTAGTAAATTTTAGTGGTCTGATTTTTCTGGTCTCAAGCTTATTTCTGTAAAGGTTTTAACAGAATTACTAGTATTTATTATCATATTAGCCTAAATAAAATGCCATTTTATATCCTTTTGGAAGTTTCCTGGATTTCCAACATAATGACCTTCAAGTTATTGTGCGTACTAAATTCTTGAATATTTAGATGTTAAGATGATTTCATTTCCCTGTAATACAATTTTCCTCTTTATGGCAACCAGAAATGACCATTATATTACGGCTGGCATTTGTCCAAAAGCACCCGCATTTAATTATAGAGCCCATATATGCTCATTCAATGGGACATTAAAGATCATAGGGAGGAGTCGCTTAGCTCTATAAACTAAATTTAATCTCTATGCCCCAGCAATGTGTCCCATGCTACAGCTTTTTATGTTTCCCGCAAGGTCACTGTTGTAACCCCCTCGTTTTAATTTTCTGATATTAATTTTCCAACCTCACCTGCATAGTTAAGAAGAAGTGCATGCTGGTTTATTGGATATTTGTTTTAAAATTATCTGGGAGATAGAGGTGCTAAAATAAACTTTGTTTTACACGACAATTCATAATTAGTTGTTACCTTTTTTAAGGCTTTAAAATCAGTCCACTTTTCCATGAGACTTATTAATGTTTTCAGGAAAAATGTCCCATTACAGATGAGTATTTATTGTTTTGTCAAACAAAGAGCTCATAGGAGATTTTTGTGTTGTGCTTTAGAGCTTTCCATTAGAAGACTGTCTTTAAAGCTCCCGCTTGAATCACTCCCTTAAGGATCAGGATGATGCCAAACTGTCAGGCTGTCCCCGAGTAACAGAAGTGGCAGAGTAAATCTGAACTCTCACTGTGAGAATTTCCATAGAGACACAAAGCAGGATTAGCTGGAACAGGAGAAGTAATGATGCAGTTAAATCAGGCTTCAATTTTCTTCTTAGTCCCTGAAAACTGATCAGCAGATTCTGGATATGTTGGTGGGCAGCCACGCTGCCCTTCTTCACAAACATGGTTGCTGTACTCTGAAAATATACCACTAGGGGGTGCTGAAACACTACATAAAGCTTGATGAGTTAATTTGCAAGTGGAGGAAAGTAGAGAAGTTATATAAAGGAGGGCTTTAAAGCAGGAGACCTATTTTTTCAACTTCAATGTATTTATTTGACTCTTTCATTTCGCTGACTGATTTCAGAGTTATTCTTAACATTGCTCCACCTCCGATGTGCAGCTATACATCACAGAGCCAGGAGAAAAACACATATTTACTGCATTATTCAGTGCAGAGACAGAGGAAGGGACACAGAGGGAAGATAGACAGAGGAAGACAGATTGTACTGACAAGAGAGAAGGGAGAGCAGGAAATTTACTGCTGTGCAATAGTAAGGGAACAACACAATAGTGGGCTATGCAGCCTAAAGTATGCTGAAGTTAAGGTAGCTGCTGGATGTTGCTTATCTTTGATCATTATACAGGCAACATTAAAATAAGTAGAAAAAATTTAAAAAAGGTCCAAAGGGTTGAAATAATATAACTAAGCTTTAAAAGAAAGAGTCCCCATGATTTCATCTGAACTTATCAAAACACAGTGGTGCCCCTCCCCAACACGTTGCTTAGCCCTGATGGTCCCTGACCTAAATAAGTTTCTCTCTGTCTCTCTCTCTCTCTCTCTCTCTCTCTCTTTTAGGAAAGGGAGAGATAATGTTTTGTGGAAATATTGGGAATAAGAAAAACAACACAAAAGGCTAAATATCATAGTTGATGTTAGGATTATAATAGTCAATACAGTGGTTTGCATAAGTCTTTCAACTTCTCAGACCTTGCAACCTCAAACTTGTTTTGTTTTTTAATAGACGAGCTCAAAAGTTTATTAAATCCTAATTAAATACATTAAGGTTTGTTTGTTTTCAAAAGGTATAAATATATATAGAATGCTTATATATTGAATGATTATCAGTGATGGACAGTAGCGTTGTTACAAGTAGTGCCGTTACTAGCTTAACTACAATTTCCAGTAAAGTCGTTGTAACATCGCTGTTTTCTTTATGAAATAGCTTTTCAGTAGCAAAGCTACTTTCAGGACCAAGTACTGGAGTAGGATCCACAGAAGCTTTAAGCGACATTTTCCCAGGCATTCCTAGGCCTTTAATGCATCTCTCCTCATCGTCCCCTGATGCAGACGTTGCAGGAGTATTGAAGCCCTTTAACGTTGATTTCTTATCTTGGTTTCCACTGTGTATAAAAAGATGCCCGTGAAAACTATGTAATGAAGCAGGTGTGTTAAAACTAGGAAATTTTGGTGTTTTTACCAAGTTATCATGCCTTAAAAATCCGGGGGCCATGCCCACAGGCATAGGTTTTAACCTCCTTGCTTTTGCCTATTTATGATTGTCAAAGCACAGACAAAAGCATATTGACTGCCATTACATTGCATATTGGAAAATGGCCCTGCATGCAAATAGAAATTGGGAATAGTTTAGACGAAACGTGCACATCACTGTTGTTTTACCTCACAATTACAAGAAGTTAAAATAACACAAGTGCTGGCTGTGTAATTGAGATAATGAGCTAACTCAGATGTCTGACCAGGATCAGAGTCATTTAGAGTCAGATCTCTTGGTCTGTACTGTAAGCACAACAGGGCCTGTGAGTTAATTGCAAATGTCAGTATGTTAACATGCTCACTAGTAGAATATGATGTTCATCATCTCAGTGCTTAATGTTAGCGTGAGATAAATTCTAATGAGATAATAAACTCTGATGGACATAGCAGAGCTCTGCAGGAGCTTCAGCATAAAGTCCTGGAATGAATTAAAAAAAAAGTTTTAACAGCTCCAAATAAAATCCCAAGTTGTATAAGTAAGAAATTTACAGTGTGTTAATGTAGGGATAGCCTCATAAATTATTATAATAATAAAATCCTCTGGGGAACTAGAAGCTGGGAAAGTGATATATTGTTTTGTTAATGAAGGAAACCTATTGTTTTTAGCTGGAGGAATTCCGTTTGACCATTTTTTAAAATATAGTAGCGGGAAGGAAAATTGTTGTGTTATGTCCTTAATAATAATAATAAAAATAAAAGCAATAGCATTAATACTCATAACAATAATGGTGTTTAATCTTTACCACATTTGTCACAAAATGATTTATCAAGCTATGCTGAGATGTTGAAGCATGCAGCTGTTTTCTTTTGTGTATTCCCTGTTTTATGAATCATAAAACATATCTGACATTAACAGTTGTCTTCTCGTTACTTTTTCATTTTTTAAGAGCATCCAAAAGAAATCACATAGATATGACCTTTTCTTTGCCTATGTAGGGGCCATCCACACAAGTCTTTTTCTTTGAGCAAAACCTGTAAGTTCCTACTAGACTGGGCAATCTTACAATGCAGAAATGTTTCTAGGAAGTGTTTGTTGATTTGGGCAAGTAAAGTTATCTGCCAGTAGAATGAGTATTTTGATTATTATAATACTGAATTTGATATCTCTAAATAGGATTTTTTTTTTATTTCCAGAGAAAAACACAATATTCCATTGGCAGGTCTTTTTCCTTACCTGCTTGAATCTAGTGCTAACACTCTAGTTTGAAGAAAATTTCCCTTACTTTAAGTTCACTCTTTGCTGTCCCAAATACAAAAGAATACCATGTCAGGAAGCGGTTGTTTTGTTGGTGGTGAGGTGAGGCAGAGGCTGGAACCAGGAAGTGGTGAGTAATGATGTTTTTAATGAAGAGTTAGTCCAAAAAAACAGCAACTGAAAATATCCTCAGACCAGGCAGCACGGCTAAACGGAAACCAGGGTTTACACCGGTAGCGCTGGACATACGAGAGGCAAAAAAAACTAATTCAGACTAACACTGAAGATCGCAGACTTACTCAGACTCTCAGACTAACGCAGACTCTCAGACTAGGACCCGACAAGGAACAAGAGAGACAGGAGGGTTTAAGTACATAGGGAGGTAATCGAGGAAACAAGACACACCTGGGGGTAATTAGGGGAAGACAGGACGACACAGAGACAGCTGGAAGCTCAAAAACAACACAAGAAAACCACGGATCATGACATACCAAAGTGACAGCCTAAATCACCATTTAGGGTTACACCTAAAGCATGATTTTGATTTCCAAACTTTTATTTCATGAAAATAAATTATAAATGACAAAATTTACTTTGAAAACTTGCTTATTTTTCAATTATCCCTTGTTGGTGTTGACCTGAATTAAAAGGGTACATAAATACCAACTGTGAAACATGCTTGTAAAATAAGTAGGCAGGCCCTGAGATATTAAACAATTGGAAAATATTTACACACAAAACACATTTTGCTGTCGGACCGCAACATAACGGTGGTGTGCCGTCTCTAGAAATCCAGGAGGTCAGCTCTCCTCTAGGGGGATTTCAGCTACTGTTTTATCTAAAAAAAAAAACTGCAATTTCCCAGCTTGGGATAAATAAAGTACATCTATCTATCTATCTATCTTTTAGTGGCTGGAAATAGATATTAGCGTTTTCCAGGTATGCCATACATACCTGGAAGAAGGAGTGTAGTGGAGTGATCATACTGCTTAGATTTCTATGTCCATGAAACCAAAATTCCCCTTGCCTTTTATGAAAACCATGTTGAGTTTTACCCCGTTTTTATCTATCTGTCTGTCTGTCTTGCTCTCTTTTTATTTTTATGTTTAAGGGTTTTATGCCAACACCTATGCAATTCAACCCTTAACCTATTTTAAGCTCTATATCATCACAACTGTTCAATAAGCAGCTCTTGGGTGTAGTCCAGTGGCTTCCTGACATGTATGTTAATTTTCTTCGCAGTTATCGTGGTACTCTATGTGGGCTTGAGACGGCAGAAGAAAAAGGAAACCCTAATGTCATCCAAAGAGGACATCCGAGATAATGTGATCCATTATGACGACGAAGGAGGAGGTGAAGAGGACACACATGCTTTTGACATGGGGACCCTTCGAAACCCCAAAGTCGTCAAAGAAAACCTGTACCGCAGGGACATCAAGCCCGAGACACAACGAGGCCCCAGGCCACCTGTCTCTCAGGACAGTTCAGATATACGAGACTTCATCAACCAGAGGCTGAAAGAGCATGACATGGACAACTCTGCTCCACCCTACGACTCTTTGGCCACATACGCCTATGAGGGTGATGGTTCTGTAGCTGAGTCTCTCAGCTCTATTGAGTCCCTTGCAATAGACTTTGAAGAGGATTATGACTACCTCAGTGACTGGGGGCCTCGCTTTAAGACTCTGGCAGGGATCTTTGGAGAGCAGTCAGAAACTCATTCAGATTCGACAAACACAGAGAACAAACACTGATGTTCCTCAAAGGGGGAGGATGTAACATTATTTGATCAGTTTTTCCTTTTTGTTATTTCTGCTGTTGCCTCATGTTGTTTTTTCATTGTTTCCTCCAATACTATATTTTTTTTACAACTCACTGTTTCTAATCTAGAAGGTAATTAATTTTACGATATTAATTTCCAACATTTGAAAAAAACACAACAAAACTAAGGGAAAATTTGTTCACATTATTAGATGAGATTCATTCAATTTCTTGTCAGTTGAATGTTGTCTCATGTCCTACATTTTCTTCCCTCCCAGGGAAGATGCATGGAAATGTTGTCATTTCCTGGAACATCCTTTAAAGTGCCTCAATATAATTGTTGTTTCACTTGCTATTTCATGGCACATATCCAGTATTATTTTTCTTTTGTAAAAGTCCATAAGTAAAGCTGATTCACTCAGCATGCTGTACTGTGCTCAGACTGGCATCGAGACCAATGCTAGAACCTGTGAGGTGAATGAGCTGGGCCCAGTTTGCCCAAAGAATGTTTTGAGTGTTATTTATTGGTGTATTTATTTATTGTATGACTGAACTTGATTGAATGTGTCTTTATTTATCTATTTATCTCTCAATCATCAATTGGTATTTTTTATTTTTGGAGACACTTGAGGATTTTTGTAATTAATGAAAAGGCTTATGTGAAAATGTATGTTTCTGTTAGTTGGATTCTGTAAATAGACTTGTACTAGAGTTGTAAAAAAGATAAAGTTAGGGCGGGCTAAATGCTACGGTTTGGTCATGTAATAAGCACTGTTTTCTTAAATAAATGCCACTTGGACAGAAAAGCTAACTTATGTATGCACGTATATATGTATTAATAATGTCCACATCAGGATTTGTCTTGTTCCAAAGTTTAGTCTCATGGATTCTACTTCAAGTTTAATTCCACATTAAAATTAATGCTATTATTTTTTAAATTTCAGAGCTAAACTAACATGAAAAACACTCAAATTGCGTTTAGATGGTCTACTTTGACCTTGTGACTTGTTTGTCATGTATCGATCCCAGATTTGCTCAAATGACATATATACAATCTTTAATTATTTATTTTAGTACTTTGGTTACTGCATTAACTGTTTAAAGCCTAGGTGTATAAGATGTATCCAGATCTGGTGGTGCACAAAATGAATTACAAGTGAACCAGAAGCAGGCTCTGGTGTAATTGCTACTACGGAGCTAAACTTGAACTTAAAGTATCTAGGTCAGTTTGCTCCTCTTGAGTTGAACAGCTATAACCAAATTTAGTATGAATCAATGCCCTCTTGTAGAAATCTAGATTTTAGAAAGAAAACAGAAGCCATTGAATTGAGGCCACAGGAGTACTACAATGCTCAGTAAAGGTATAGCCCATCTTCCTAACTATTTGACCTGACCAGTAAAAGTCATGCATATTTTGTAATTTTGTCAGCAAAAGATGCAATCGTTCTGTCATTGTGGACAGTGCTGAGAAAGGCTGAAATGTAAACAACTGGCAGAAAAACCCAGATGTTTTAGAATAGAAAAAAACTTAATCAAAAAGGTTGCTGTATGGTTCACTTGTGATGTGATTAATCAAGTCACATATGACTGACTAATAACAGATATTGGGAATTGGATTACATCTTGGACTCGAGGACCGGTCAGCTATAAGATTCAGATTAAGGCATGCCTAACGTCTATTGTTAGACAACAGAGAAAGAACACCATAATGTGATTGTTTACAAGTTGTGATCAGTGGTGTAGTGCAATGCCTAAATGAACCAGATGGCACCTTTTGAGACAGGACAACAACATAAAAACTTTACCAATACCATCTGTTCACTCCTTCCCTTCTGATGTTACATACTAACACAAAACTCAACATTTAGCTGCCGTTTTACTATTAATTGTTCATCCCACAGTGAAACCAGTGTGAATGAGTCTTCATACAAAAAGAACAGATGGTTAAAATTGAAAGTAGGTGGTTTTACACAAGCTACTTTGTTTCTAATGACAGAACAAAAACTGACAAACTTACATTCAATACTGAGACTAAGAACATTTGGAACAAAGGTTGGTGTATTTGTTTGTTACTATAAAAAGATGTGAAGATGTAATTTGATAAAGAACCACTTACAGCACCCCTCCACAGAATAGACCAAGAAGAAAGCTATATTGATTGTTTATTTCTAAATAATGAACTAGTAAAAACTGTATTGGTTTGATCGCTACATAATCCTGTAAACATATTAGCAATGAGGAAGAGCAATCCAGGTACAAGCTTTACAAGTCGCACATAGTAAGCTATCAGCTAGACTATTTCTTCAGTTACTGAACAGAATGGCAAAGGCCTTTCTGCTATGGTCTGGTGACAAACTAATGGAAGGTCTGGATAGTAGCCAGTGTAGTGACATGCAATCCGGGGCTTTTAGTGTGGGATGTGAAGTGATTCCCCTTTCTGTCTCACTCTATCACATCCAGAAGGTATACCCAAGCAGAACTTTAGTAAATGTCTGCTGATGTGTTTAAATGGGCTTTAAATGAACTATGATCTTTGTAGGCTGCAGCAGTAGGCTGCAAGCGGTATTGATATAAGCTCACTTACACCTTCACAGTGTGTCTGAGTAATTGTGGTCTGCACCAAACACCAGTATTATTACCACTAACACTGTTCATCTCTCTTTAAATGTTTCCAAATGAGAAAGTTGTGTCTTTGTTCTAAAAAGCACTATGTAGAAGCCTTTAAATATTGTTTATACAGTACACCACTTATTGAGATATATCACTGGAATGTACATGCCCTAATAGCTGATTAAGCTTATGACATGTGCACCCAGGTGCCATGGCTATGTATTGCGTCATGCCAACTAATAAAAGAGGGGTCATATGACTAATATCTTAAAGAGGCTTACTGGCCAACAACAGGAGAACCATCCTGGTGCTCAGTTTTGCCAAGGAACAGGAGTAAAGGCATGGCTCTGATACATTTTTCTTTTTTTTAATAAACAGCTCATGAATTTCAACGCAGTAGTGATGTCCTACCCATTAATATCTATCAATGCATCCATCTTCCTCTCCACTAACAGAAATTATTCTAGTCAATGTCATACAATGGCTCTGTAGTGTTTGTTTAATTGTTTTTTAAGTTAAACAGCTCCACAAACACAGCACACCATAGGAGAAGCAGCTGCTTTGGGCAGGATTCAACTTTACCCTTGCTGCTTAAAAAGAAAAGACACAGAAGTGTTCAGGTTGTGGAAAAAAAGAGGACAGATAATTTGGGGGTTGGGGTGGTAAAGGAAGCCATCTTTATTAAAAGAGAAAATCCAATCACTGAACAGAGGGGGAGGATTGTGGTGTCAGCTTCAAGTGTCTATAATTTGTTCCTGGAACTCATTCCAAAGACGTTACACAAGCACACTTTTGATTCAAATTGAAAAAAAAAAAAAATATCCTACTGTATAAACAATAAAAGATCGTAACAACCCAAGGGAAAAATATGTGGGTCTTTGATTTCCATCTGACTTGGATTGTGCTTAGGAGGAGCCTAGGTGTATAAGATGTATCCAGAATTGACAGAGAGTCCTGGTTAAGTGTCAACACTTATACACTCTTTTCTAAAAACGTATAGCCTTCAGACTAAATTGTGAAAACTGTTATTTATTAATTACATTACCATACTATCCAAAAAAGGTCATTTGGAAAAAAAAAGGTATTTTAATATGTTTACTGAAGTCATTAAGCATGTTCAATGGCAATTTGTAAGACTTTACGTTTGCACTGATGATCTGACAGGACAAATCATGGTTCATGGACAAATAGTTCAGTAAGAAGTCATCCTCCGCTATGAAGGAAAAATAAAAACTAAATTTTTTTGATTAATGGATGATGAATAGTTAGAGACAGGAAATGACGAGCAGATTCCTACATTTTAGACAGGAAATGACGAGCAGATTCCTACATTTAAAAAAAAGGGGGGGGGGGGGGGTTGAAAAACTGCATGCAAAAACTTTTAAATAGGTTGAGCTAGAAGATTTCATGTGCTAATATGAGACTGCTTTAAGACAATACACCTTCTCACAAAGTTGAAGTATCTTAAGTAAAAAGAAATATGTTGGACACAAAGGAAATGCTTTTTATCAAAATAAAACATATACATTTCAGAACAGTTTTAGTTTTATGATTTTCTCACAAATAATACTACTGCTGTTGCTGATACATAACATAAATTATAGACAAATTACTTTGTTATATTATTGCAATTATAGTATTTGTCTGCACTATACTGTATAAACGAGTAGATATAAACATGTGAAACAACACAAGTAAATGTCAAATGTTATTTTAGGACTTTCTAAAAAGGACAATCCTTAGTTTTTGCCGCTATAGAAACTTTTTTTTTTTTTTTACTTTAAGTACAAGTATTTAAACATCACATTCATAGCAAGATTAAACTAAAACAGAAGGCCTAAAATTAGCGTGGGTTACCCTTTATTTAGTAGTTTTATAGAGAAATAAACAAAACGTAGTCTAATTTTAGAAATATGAATGAAGTAAGCATACTTGTTTCAAAAAAAAAAAAAAATTCTCTACCAGTTTAGCTATATCATGAAACATCGACTGAAAAGGTTAATGCATCTATAATTAGCCTAGCGAGCTCCCCTATTGGTAAGCCTGTAGCAAAAGTAGACTTGTCCGGACATACAAACTTTCAGTGTGAAACTACCCCCCCCACACACACACACACACACCTACCCACACACACCCAATCAAAAAAACAACTCTTTTGCCACTGGCATCTTGCTGAAAGGAATTCAAACTGTAAAAACAATAATGCTCTATACTAAACTGACAGAATAATAAGCAGGACAGCACAAGTTCACCCAGCTGTCCTCTTTTTGCTGCCTGCACTCCACTATTAATATAGTGAGTTCATATAATCTATGTGTTAACTTCCTTTTAGTCACTTAACAAATCAAAATGACAAGTAGAGTGCGAAAAGTAGGAAAATATGGTGATTTACCGGACATTCAGGCATCAAGGGCATTGTTTGGTTGGGAGCCAATTTGTTTACAACATTCAATTACTGAGTTATGCAAGCTGTGCTGTCATGATGCTGCAAAGATGAGCTGTCAGGGCATCTTTTGACTAAACTCTGCTATTGTTGTGGCCATGGAGCAATTTGTATGCAGAAACAAATGAATGCACATTTTCTGTTTAGCTGTGCCAAGATTTTCAAGTTTGGTAGGCCATGGTTTCCAATAAAATTGAACAGACAGCAGGTCAGGGTGTGTAGATCTAATTATCTTTAAATTAATAGCAACCATTTTTTTTTATCCACAGTAATGTGGGTATGTTATGTGAAATTTAAATAAAGCCATTAAGACTATAGCTGATTGTTGTTTTGCTTAGTAGGTTTGCTTTAATGGGTGGCGCTAATCTAAGTGAGTGAAACTACACTCCTTTGTAATCTAACATTTTTATTTACACTAGTTAATTGCAGAGGCAGCAGCAGCAGTGACTGACCTTAACAAAGAGACATGTTGTCTGTGAGCAAACACACCATCTATTATTGATTCAAAAACCATGTGCAGGTCAAAATAAGATGATACTGAAGCCAAATATTAAACACAATCAGTACCATTTAACAGGTTTAGTTTAGTGAATATAGCAAAATTATAAAGGATAGAAAATCAAAAGCATTAGATATAGAGTTATAGCTCTAACTGGGTAAGGGAAATAATGACTGATGGCTTTGATATGAAGGCCACAGGTGGCTAATTGCATGATACAGTATGGGTATCAAATCCATTTTATTTGAAGTAGGGGGAGAATTGCCCTCATGTTTCAAGGGATATATAAATAAAATGGTTAATACACTGCAATACACACTGCAATATTTAAATACTCACAAAGCTAATCTATTTCATCATTACTTAAAAAGCCTGCTGCTATATAAAATATTATATGCTGTCTTTATTATTGCAGAGTTAAATTAGCATCAAAAGATATTTCTGTTTTTTTAAGGTTTTACCCAAGAATAAAAATGATCAGTTACAGTTCTGAATCAAACTTGTCTTTAAGACTAGCGAAAAAAAAAAAAAAAAAAAAAAAAAATGTAATATATTGTCCTTCATGAAGCGTCTTTATTTTTAACGGAACTCTGTTCAGAACCTGTTATGTCAAAGGCAGTGATATACTTAACGAATCAAGGAAAATTTGTGAGTAAAAATTAAAGGATAAAACCACATTAAAGCCAGAGGTTTAAATCAGTTATTTAAATGTTTCACTGTGTAGTATTAGAGGTTTGACGAAGACAAAAGAGCCAAGTTATGACTGATTTTGCTGAGATTAATTTGGGTTTATATATATGATATTCCTTAAAACACTTTTGCAGTTATCACCATTGATTCTGAACTATCAAATTATTGTTAGCAGTTTACTAAACAAATCTTTAGAGAAACACAACATGGAATCAAATCTGACTTCTGAAGCTGCCAAAGTCTGTAGTTTGCACAACACCCTTTAGCTGTAAAATGCATGATGTAACATTTCAATAATTTTAAAAAAATGCAAATGACTTAGGATCTAATAAGAACAATTGTGTATTTGTGCAAACTTTTACAGACAGCTAGAATTAATTAGCATATGCATGACTCAACTTTTTATGATACAGATTTTTAGACAAACATTCTATGAACTTAGACCAAAACTGAACTCTTTAAGAAGTTGTTATAAGCCTTTTAACCCAGTAATACTGATCTAACTTTCACCCATGGTTGATGCATCATCATGCTGTAGGGTAGTATTATTGCCATAGTGTAATACTAGAGCAGTGTACAAATTATAAACATTGTAAATTATCTCCAAATCCCTGATTTCTACCCATCCTTGGTCTTTGCCATAAAACCAACCAATATTAATAAATCCCATCAGAGAGATCAATAATCCATCCAGGATTTTATCTGGGGTATCTTAATAGCTGTAAAGATTGTTTGGCAAAGGAGTAAATTGCTGACTGATTACAAAAAAAATGTATAAAAGTGATGAAAACATCTTTATAAAGAATTCTGTATCTGTGGCCTTTATTACAAATAACTAGAGTGACCTGTGCCCATTAACCTTTTAATGCAAATTAACGATCTGTTTAGTCAAGTTTAACAAAGAATTCACATTAAATGCTTTAAATTTTAACAGAATAATGTAATAATGATATTCTGCCTCTTTTATGTTGATGCAAAGTGAAAAACTAGGTGTTTAACTGTTGCATATAAACTAAGGATTGCTGATAACTTCTTAGCCGAAACCTGTTTAAAAAAAAACCCCAAAAAAACCTTTCAACTTCCATGACGTGTTTAAAAAAAAGTCTTGGCAACAAAACACTGCTTTTGCTGTTTACCATCCTGCTGTAAAACCAAAAGGTTTAATTTGTGCTATATTTATAAATGTATTTATTTATTTTTTTTTTTTTTAGAAATTATTGCTATTGTTTATTTGAAAACAAACTTCTTTGTAAATTAAATGGCACAGGACATCCATCAATCGCAGACATGAAAATTAAAGACTAACCCCCACACTGCCTGATTGGATTCTGGCCCTAAAGCCAGTGAAGGAGATATTCTCTTGAAATATAACATCCCTTATTTTGAAGTATATTATTTTGTTTAAATAATATCTGCTGCTTAAGTGTAAATTGCGTTTCTGATCCCTAAGCTGCAATTTCTTCTCAATCAAAGGGTTCTTTAAACAAGTTATGTTTGTGAGAAAAAAAGGAAATTCAAGACATGTTGCATGAAATACAGAACAATCAAAAAAGCATGTCAGCATGGAGAAAAATACAAATGCCTCAGTCTTAGTCTACAAATGTGATGGTTTTGTTAAAAAGAAAACAGAAAATACATTGACATTTGTATTTTTTTGTATGCTTTACATCTTTCATGTCAAAAATGAAGTGGAAAACTATTGTCTGTTCTGCTATTTCACTAAGTGCCATGGCATTTATTTTTTCATACGGTGTCTTATCTTGGGTTGTGCAAACCAAAGCCTCTTGTCAGCAGAAATAAAATGATCTATTCTAATATCCATATTGAACTCAATATTGATGCATTCATTCTCAAATTAGAGCCTGAGCTGAAACCATTGATCCAGAATTCATCTTCCTGTGTATTTTCAGTTTATGCAGTCACATCTCTGTTAAAGATAATATAATTGCAAAGAAAATTAATTAAAGGAATTAAATTGAAAATCAAACTCATGCTTTTAAATTACACTGATTACCATTCCGCTTTTAGTTTAGAGGATTATTATACCCTATGTACAATTGACTATATGAATACAGATCCAAATACTGGAGAATGTTTGATATTTACTTATTTACAAAAACAAGAAAAACCCAGCATCTGTGAAAACACCGGCATGGAATATAAGAGGAGCAGAAGAGGTGTTGTAACAGGAGGATCTCACATAGAGAAAGGAAAAGTGAGTGGCTTAGAAATTATGGGGAGCTGAAACAGGACCATGTGAAACTAATTAACATAAGTAATAGCAAGATGAGAGCAGGTCTAAGGAGCTGAGAAGAAATGATAACAGAGCAATAAAAAAAATATGGGAAGACACATGTGAATTATGTGGGACAACTAGTACTCGAGCTGAGGAGAAAAATATATAAAACAAAAAGAAACAATGTAAAACCCAGATCCCTAATCAACTGTGTTGGGAGATAAACACAAGCCGAACCTGCTGACGTTCTCTCCCTTTAAGACAGACGCTGCCGACCAAATTATGAGAACAGGTTCCTTTAAGATGGAACCAGTGGGCTCATACTACAAGCGCATGTCTCCTTAAAACACAGCCGGCTCGACCAAGTGACTGCGACAGTCATCCCGTTCAGACAGGAACAGTTGGATTAAGTCACACTGGGAAACGAGGTGTATCAAAGCAGTCATGCACTAAAAACAGGGCTAGTGGATATTGGAGGACATTGAAAAAGAATGTAGTTGTGGAAGGAACTGTGGGGAATGGCGGCACATTGAATCCATTTTCTTATTTGATCTGTCTATGATGCTCTCACAGCTCCCACCAATCACAGCTAGTGGTATAGGAAAGATTCCATATGCCCACTTTGTCAATCCCCAGCCAGCCTAAGACATATCCTGGTTGCCTGCACGACAAGCTTATTGCAAGGCCGTTATACCTGGCAGCACAACTAAGTGTTGAGATGTCTTGTGAGCAGCTTAGAGGACTTCTGTCAATGAAAGACCTCTGTCAGAGCACACCTATATTTTTCCTCAGAGCTGGTGAAACAACAAACAAAGCTCAGGTATCCAACTTAAATTCTGGACAGTTGGCTGCAGCATGGGACTGGAGGATGGAAGAAGACCTGGGCTATTGCCTCTGTTCCCCTGAAGGAATTGCAGTTACATTTCTCGGGCCCTACCTTGTGCTCTAGTCCTGTTCACTCCCCTTAGCTTACATAGTCAAACTCACTGTTCCCTAGGTAGATACCATGAGGAAGGCCTATAAATGGAAGAGCTCAAAATACTCCAAGCTGGCCGTGACACAGAACAGCCTGGATGGAGGACCAGGATTTACCAGGTTGAGGCTGTAAAACCAGGCTGCTGAAATATTTGGGAATCAGAGGCCAAGATCTATGACAGACCATTAGCTGAGTCAGGGTTCTTCCAGGAGGGAAAATAATTAATCCAGAGAAAGGGTTCTTTAAGTCCACGAAGTCCGATGGATCCAGAGGGGTGCAGATGGAGCTTAGTTGTGAGGGAGGGCGGAGGCTGACCGTACCTGAAGGGGTGATGCTGAGAAGTTGAGAAGAGGGTTTACAGGAGGGTTTGTGTTACGGAGACAGTAACCATTGGGTAAAAACCACAGCGTTGAAGGAGCAAGGAGGCAACAAAGGAAGTAAAACCAAAGCCTCTCAGGGGCCTTTTCCATCTGAAGAACTGTGGTTCTTAAACCGGTTCGGTGCTCGTGCCTTAGAACCTCGGTGCCTGGTTCTGTTTTCAATCAGTTGCGGAACCTAGTTGAGCATCATCGTTGGTGGGTGTTGCTAAATGCGGACGTAACACTGGATGGCACAAAGTGTTTTGTATTCCACCAAAGAAGAGGAGCAGCAACACGGAAACACAGTAGAATAACAAAGGCAAAAATAGTTTCCCGACTGTGGAATTTGTAGCTCTGCGTTTGGTTCTTCTGTTTGCAGCTTTGTGTCTTTATGCAGCAGAGAAGCATCAAAGCTCTGCAGGCCAAGC
>JAUZNJ010076022.1:0-24845 GCA_034780135.1 Jordanella pulchra
AATTCCTAGTTTGTGAACTCCTTCACTAACAATGGCAATAAACCCTATTCTGATTCTGATTCTGATTCTGATTCTAATGGTCCATGCAATGCACAACATTACTTATATTGTGCATTAACATGAGCCAGCTAATCAGTGTTATCATCCACAGCAAAGAGAGTAAAATAGATGATAACCCCTGGTAGAAAGAGAGTTCGATAAATATGTTTGGTAGCCACAGTAAATAACAGGAAGTATTATAAATGACATCTTGAGTGCAGCATTGCACTCATTGTTCACTGTGATATCTCAGATTTATGCATTATTTCATACCATTAAGTTCTTAGAAGTCTTGATTACATTTAAAAGCTGAAGGGAAATTTGTGCTGTTAAAAGCTGTTTTTTTTTTCAGGAAACTTAGAGGGTTCAACAGCTTTTATAAATTGTGGGAGGAAAAAAAAGAGGAAAATCTGGAAAAGCAGCATACCAATCTATAAAATTTAATATGTGCAGAAATGGTCGCTATTCGACTACATCTTCTCATATTTAGATGTTTCCTAATCCTTAATGGATTATTTTGGATCTTTAATTAACGGCATGAAGGCTTGTCCTTTTTTCACTCTTATTAACCATGAATATTTACACCTATAACTAATGAATACCTTTTGAATGACATGGGCTGTTTATTTATATTTAAGTGTGTTTTTAGAACCACAATGCCAACTGTCCTTCCCATTTATTTTAAGAGCAATTCTCTAGGGAATAATCCACTTATAAGCAAGTCTATATGGCCCAGGTAATCTCAATAATCCATGAAAAAACGTCCAATAGAGTCAATCTTATATAGCTACTAGATAACATAGGATATTTTGTTTTTCAAAATCATTTCTATTATAGTTTAGCATACTGAAATACTTTATATTACTATTCTTCAATATGAGGAGTCCTATTACATGATAATTACTCTGCATTTTAGCATTTTGAGGAAGCCCAGATGATTAGATCATGGCTTTGTAAATGCCATACCTACACTGGCCCATTGAAACACAGTTTTTAGAGTAAAATGTGCTTTTTAACCTCAGAAAAAAACCTAAGACCCCTTAAGTCAGCAAAAAACACGCACAAAAAAAGATTACATCTTGAAAATCCTCCCAGGGTCAAATCTTCACATATGAAGATATAGTCTGTTTGACACTAAAATGGTTAAAATTGGTTATAATGACCTTTTTTACATGTGGGCAGAGTAATAAGAAAACTTACTCAATTAAAAGTACCAATGGTTCTACTAATTTCTACCCAAGTAAAACTAAAAAGTAGTCGTCCAATAAATTACTCAAAAAAGAGTAAATAAGTAATTAGTAAAAAGGCTGCTCAAGTACCAAGTAACTGTATTACTGTTTAAATGACACTAATTAAACAGACCATAATATAAAGTTATGTAAAAATTCGTTTTGTCTTAAAGACTAAATGAAATTAAATAAAACAAATAAAAAATAGACTGAAGAAGCACTTCAAAATCCATCGTTTTGACACGTAACATATGAAGCCATTTCTTAAAGTATATAAGGCATGTAGGACCAAACAGGGTAAACTACCTTCAGTGACAATTTATACTTTTCACCGTATATTACCTTAACCTTCATGTCATAGATGCCTGAGCAGTTAAAAGTAAAATTAAAACAGCAAAGATTCTGTACAAAAAAAGCTAACTAGGTACTACCTACCTCTGCATTTGGAGGGAAAATGGGAAAGATTGCGAGCCTTAAAACAACAACTCAGAGGTACGGGGGTGGCTGCATCATGTTGTGGGGTGTGTTGCTCCAGGGGAGGACTTACACACATTACTAAATACTTATGGGAACAGAACATTGAGATTTAAAGTCCATGATGTATGAAGGTTTGGTGCGGCCTTATTCAGGAATCGATTTCTGACCGTTTTTTTTCTTTCAACAACTAAATTCTAATTTGTTTAAAACAGCTTGATCATCGTTAGATAAATGAATGCCTCTTCAAGAAACAAAATGACATAACATAGCCGTCTTATTAATTCAAGGTGAGTTTATTTTGTTTCTGTGAAGTAAACAGCAGACTTGAATGAATAACACATATAGCAGCTCATTTGATCAGTGGGGTTAATATTTTTAAGGTTTGACGATTAGTGGATAATTATTTAAAGGCACACCCGTCATGTAAGTTTTTGTACGACTTCACAAATAGCTTATTTTGGTTGCATACAAGAGATTGGTTGGCTTATTATATATTACTTCTGTTTTACACTCTGTTTTCGGTACAGTACGATATCCACACCGTGGCAATGAGTGAACAAGGAAGCTCTTTACCCAGCAGAGGTGTGGAAAGACAGAAAAAAATTGATGTTAAGAGGGTTAAGATATGAGTAGCATTTGGAATATGATTGGTCCCTGGGGTGGAGTAAAAGCTGCCAAGTTGATGGATGTGTGAGTAAGCGCTGCCAGCAGATGGCGATGACGTGTCTAATGATTACATCTGGTGCAAAAATGATTTCCTAACTCAGAAATGACTGAGTCAACAAAGTCATTATGAGCATTTGTCGTATAGTCCTTTATTTCAACATGAACCTGTGTTTTTTTGGTGGTGTTTTTTTTAGAAGCATATTATGTGATTAGACCCCCTTTAAATCTGAGCCAGATGCACTTTCTGTTCTCTGTATCACTACGTGTTTTAACCAGGGATACAGATACTGATGTTAAAGGTGGTTTAACAGGCCTAGTTTTAACCTGCTAAAGTCGACACAACTTTGCATTTCACCCTGACACACCTATATTGTCATAAGTTTTCCTCCTTAAGAATGAATCTTTAAAAGCACACATTTAAATATTCTTTAAAACTACTTAAATAAAGCACTATTTAAGTGTCTTTAAATATTTTAAAATCTCAAAGTAATAAGGTAAATTGTCCTTCAACAACTGCAAAAGCTGGAATGTGTTTTTTTATTCAAACTTTTATTTATCAACTACAAGATGCATGATGTCTAAGACGTATTTAGATTTGAACTCCAGACTAAGTAAGACATAAAAATTGAAAAACAACTAGTTAAAGACAGGAGGCATTATTTTACCAATTGCAATATTTGTTTTTTTTGCAAATGGAAGTTAAAAGGTCAAGTTTGTCTGGTTTAAGAATGTTTAGATAACCGATAAACTGTACCGATAAAATTAAATCTATATTCCTTTCTAAATCTTTACTGAGTGATTTGCTGAAGGAAAATAGTGACAATACTGTTCCCACAATTTTATCTGGGTTAAAAGAATAAACCCTGATCTCAGGTCAGTGGTTGTAGAAAAGTAAAGAAGGGTTAGATTATAAAAAACTATCCTAAGCTTTGAACAAAAACCGATCGCTGTTTAGTTGGTCATTTAAAAAACAGAAAACTATGAAACAACCATAAACCTACAGAGATGTACCTTCCCAGTGAAATAAACAGGATTAGGAAAGGGAGAATAATAAACTCAGGGCTCCAGATATGCTTTGATCACTTCATATGAACATGTTAGAATTGTATTTTACTGTCATCTTTTTACTCATCCTGTTATATTTGCAGACCTTCACATATTTTCTGTTATTCCATTTTCACTTCCTGCCTTCTTCTCCCTCAGGCGTAAGGAACTACCTGAAGGAAGCTCTTGTAAACATCATAGCCGTCCACGCCGAGGTACAAATACCAAGGTAAACCCCCCCCCTTTATTGTTTCTTTGCACTTCCTTTTTCAAACTCTTTTTCTGCACCATGTCTTCACCGTCTCAAAGGACCTGGTTCCTCGGGTTTTGTCAAGAATTGTGGAATCGGTGGCAGACGAGATGTGCCGCCTTATGCAATGCGTGTCCTCTTTTAGTAAGAACGGAGCCCTGCAGGTACACACTGACAGATGCACACAAACACAAGATGAGCTGTTTCTCACTAATAGTAAGACCCTGACTCATAAGTCGACAGCATACTTTTGGGGGGATCCACCGGTCGTTTCTGATAATGCCACACTTCAGTTCAGCTGCTAACTGCTGTCAGTTGGCCATGATGGCTAGATTTCATGTTCGCTTTGTCTGACTTTTTTTAATGACTTTTTTTTTTTTTTTTTTTTTTTTGCTAACCTGATCCCCCCTCTACCACACCCCACCCCATTCCGCTTTACATGCAGGCCCGACTCGAGCTCTGCGCTCTGAGGGACGCCATGGCCGCTTACTTAAACCCTGAAAGCAAGTGAGTACAGCTCTCACACATGCTTACCTGGAGATTTATGGCCGTGCATGTCACAGACAAATCCTAACAGTCGCACATCCCTCACTACAATCCCTATTTATGTTAGTTGGTGGGTTCTGGAAAGGAAGTGAAAGTAATCTGGTTCTGTTGTGTGCCTGCTGTGTGGTGTGCTTTGTGTGTTCATGTAAGTAGGTTGGCGTGCATGTCAGGATACATGCATAGACTCACCCTGAACTGTATTCTCTGCTAATAAAGTGGCAATAAACTGGACTTTTTATAAAATATGATTTTTGTTTTTTCTCAGAACTATCTTCAAGCAAGCTCTGGACTCGCTGCCTCAGTTGCACAGCGGCGCCGATAAAAAGTGTGTTAAAATTCTGATGCTTTTTTTTGTACATGCTGCACAGCTAGCAGACTAATATTATGTGTTGTTTTTCCTACTATGGTCTCCAGGTTACTGGAGGAGCTGCTCAACAAATTTAAGAGCAGCATGCAGCTCCAGCTCACCTGCTTCCAGCCTTCCAACGTCCAACCCATTAAGAGATAATCTCAATCCCCCTTGTTCTCCACAAGACTTCTTCAGTTGGTTGTAATCTGTGTGAAATCAGATAATAAACTGCAGCTATTATCTGTTTCTTTATCACTTTATTATTTACTCATCTCCCTTTTTTTAGTGTCACTTTCAATTTCTGCTTCACTATGATAAAGAAAATGTCTGTAAATCTAATCTTGTCAACACTAAATGAGTGGATTTCATTGTTACTGTGCAGGGCAGTCCCATTTGTGTTGGTTATGCTAATCACGTCTGACCATAAATGAGTGCATGTGGAGATCTTGACTAAAATGAGAAAGTTGTGGATTAGTGGCTGGATGCTAAGTCTCCTCTGATAGAGCTAGATCAGGATTTACTGAGAAGATGAAAAGTTCCTCTGATTTTAACTGTGCACCAATAAAATAAACATGCACCCCAAAATAGTGTTTGTGTTGAATGGTTTGTCAGATAAAAATGTCTGTTAAAGGTCCGGTCACTAACTGGCTATTAATGACTTCTGTATGACTTTGTATTTAACTTGCCTTTTAAATGATTCAGTTAGAAGTTCAGAACTGTTGGATGGATCCATGCTATGGATGTCAAATTCTGACTAAATAAGTGGTGTAACTGAAATGGAGACCTATTCAAACAGGAGTCGACTTTCAATTTGCTATTGTCCAGTTTTGGTGAGCCTTAGCAAAGTTCAGCCTCAGTTTCCTGTTTTTGGCTGTTCTATGGTCTGCTGCTGCTGCTCATCTGCGCTATATGTTTTTTAATGAGGGGTTATTTAAGCTAATGCTTAATTTATATCATTCCCATCAAGTCTGCCTATGCATCTGTAAAACCAGACTAGAGATGAGTGTGTGTGAAAATCCCAGTAAATCAGCAGCTGCTGAAACACTCCGTTTTGGTCTTCACCATACTATCTTAAAAGTTAACCGTGTCCCTTTTTCAGATGCTTGGTTTAAGCTTCAGTGAATCACCTTCACCACATCTAGATGACTAATTATGTTGAGTTTCTGTCATGTGATGTGTGTTAATGAGCAATTGAACCGTTATAACTGATAAAGTGACCACTATGTGCCTGAACAAAGATCTGAAAGTTTATAACGGAGCCATTTCCAGTCAGACTTTAAATTTAGCTTCAGATCTCACTGCTGCGCTCCGATGTGACCCAGGAACTAGGGATGCAGGCGTGCATGCAGACGGTTGGTTTGTGTGCATTTCAGTTCACATAAGCATCTTTCATTATTCATTTCTAAAAGCCTCAGCCCTTCAGCTTGCACAGGCTGTCCATCATGTCAGCATCTTGTGCTGAGGGGTGGAGGGTGGGGTCAGGGCGTATGTAGGGTGGGGTTGGTGTGGGCCGTTAGTCAACAGGGACAGACTTAGTTATTTAATCCCTGATAGCAATGGCTGTGGGTGTAGGGACTTAAAATGCGAGCATCGCTGTGGCTGAAGGCAGTCTTGTAGAGAAGGATACGCCTACAGGTCACATGAGGAGGTTTGATGGGATGAGAGAGGTTATTTGAGGACAGAGCAGATGTGTTGCCGAGGTTGACCCATTAAATTTCAACTTCTGAATGTACAAACCACAAATTTCTTTGTCATTTTTTTTCTTCTTCAGATTTCTGTTATCGTCTGCATTCACACACCTCAGGCCGCATTTTTTTTTTTTTTTTTTTTTTTTTTTTCTAACTTGGTTTCCCATCTTCATCTAGGGGAAAGCCGTGCAGTGCAGACAAGAGTTGTTTTGATCGCCTGCGTTCTAAACTTAGCTCTCTTTCCTCCCACGGATTCATTCACAAAATAGGTTCAAAGCCCCAAACCTTATCCGCTCCTCATCGGGTTCTTTTTTTTACAGTAACGGGTAAAAAAGGGGGAGTTTTTCATAATGTTTTTACTCTGTTCCATTCAGGAGAAAAAAAAATCACAACAACAGGTGACGTGATGTTTTCTTCAGTGGGTAAATGAGCAGATGGAGAAATTTGATGCATCAAGGAAGATCTGTTTCTTTTCACCTTGGTTATGGAGCATATTTTTATGGTTCCCATTACTAGTAGGAAGCAAAAAAAAAACAATATTCTATTGTTTGCGTGAAGCTAATGTCTGATTAGATACCAGAGTAATCTGTCCTTTCTTTTTTTTCAGGTGAGGTTGTGTGGAATATTTATGAGGAGTCATTATCTTAGCCATTGCTAAGATTGATTCTTCTGTTAAAGTCAAACTAACTTTTTGGTTGTCATCATTTTTTTTAACATTTTGTTTATGAGACCGCAGCCGTCTTTATTTTCTAGTCTTTTGATGTTAGGTTTACGTAGGAATCCTTAGGGTTAGTAGATAGCAGACTGGTGAGGAGAATTTGCAACAGCATGTGCTTGAGTGCATAGTGTAACAATGGCCATGCTCCAGTTGCCAAAATAGACACTAGTGAGGAAAAAGGTTTAGGTGGGTTTAAGCTTTCTCCCGGAGTGTGAGGGCAAACCTCATTATCTGTCCACATAACCTTTTTCACCCTCTAATGGCCCCTCTGTTTCCTCTTGTTTCTTTATTGATGTTTGGTTTTCAAGAGCCAAGTTAGCATAACTTGGTGGGTTGATTTTTTTTCTTTTATTTATTCATTGAACAGACTGATCAGAGTTTAGAGATATTATCATACTGTAGTGCATGGGCTAAGATAACCGTCAATAAAATCGTATGCGTAAACTGCATAAACTGCCTATATCAACATACATCTACAATCTAAATTTGTAGATGTATGTTGATATAGGCAGTTTATGTTCAAACTTGTATTTGTTTCTTTTTGTCAACACATAAATATATACATGAAACATCTGATCATTCATCTGAGGGAACAGTTACAAAGTTACAACTTTGCAAAGATATAACTAACAAATCTACAAGTGCGTATTGTACGATGTATGTTAAACTCCTTACCAGTTGGTGGCAGTAATGCACCTGAAGGTTGTTCACCAACTACCTTGAAATGAGATGATAAAGACAAAAACAAGACCTTCTATTAAACTTTATACTGTGCGTGCATTTACATCAACATTTAAGCAAAGATGTAAGATGCAATCCATGGCTCTGTTTTCATCTTCTTCTCATCTATTGGGGTTCAACGAACAACCTTCAGGTACATTACTGCCATCAGCTGGTAAGGAGTGTGTAAAGCAGTGATTTAAAATTTAAAAAACTTGTATAGTTGAACTTGTTGAATGCTCTTAAACTTGTATTCTCTCTGATGTCGTGTATCTAAGTTGATTACAAAGAACAATTTTTTTTTTACATTTACAAATACAGACACAGAAGCATACATTTTATTGACAGCCATCCTACCTAATAGTGGAGCTGAAAAGCCAAGCTAACACCTACTTCATTGTTACAGATTGTGGGTAATAAAATATGAACAATCAGTATTTTAGAAAATCAGGGAGACATTTTGTATTGTAATCAAGCCAACATTTTCTTAAGTTAAAGGAATAATACTTGTTTTGTTTTTTATTTTAGCTAAAGTTGTCAGAGGGAGTTTGGAGAATGAAGTAAAAATCGCAGCCAACTGACTTCCTTATCAAATGAGCAGCTATTCAGAGCATATTTTGAGCCAAGTTATGCAAAAATGTCTAAATGCACAACTCTGCATGCCGGCTTATTATTATATTAATGATTAATGATTATTAATGTGAAAAAAATGTTTGAAATAAATATACAAGTAAATGAGATAAAAATTTTAGCAAAAAATATTCTACATTTATATGAAAAACCTGTTTATTGAGTTAGTGTTTTCTTCAATAATAAACTTTTTGCTGCTTATGTTGTGTTTGATTTCTCTCGGAGTTTGGAAATCAGGGTGATGTAATCTAAGATGTCGGTGTGCCAGTTTCCCACTTTTGGACGCTCATATTCGTCTTTTTTTTTTTTTTTTTTTTGACAAAAAAATGTTCTACATTGTATTTTGGGCTTATTAACAAAGTTAAAACATCTCCGCTCAAAAACACCAAAAAGTGGTACATAAACGGCTGTTTTTTGCACATGAAGAACTTCTACAAACAGTCAAAGTAGAAAAGTTTAACTTTCCTTGAAGTCATCAATATCCATCTTTAATGCAAACGTTGTTTATGGTTGTTTTACCCCAACCTTCAAAGTTGTTCCAGTTGTAATTTCTTATAACCTGAAAATTTAGTATTCCAAATGCAAATGAAACACACAGATAAAAATAATCATAAGTGTTGCGCTTTTTCAAAAATTAGGTCATGTCTTTTACGAATATCCCCACATCTTCTTAGAACATGGTGACTTGTCCTCACCTCTGTGTTGACTCATTTGTAATTTCTGGTAGTCGTTGTTTTGGGATTAGACCAGGGGAATACCATGTCACAATTAATCAGTGAAAGGATGCAGTGTCCTTTGTGCTAGCAACTCATCATAGCAACCATCTGGTAAAGATGGTAATGGCAAAGCAAACCCTTTTATCTGAAAAATAAAGGTGTACAAAGAAAGTTATACCATCAAAAAAAACCACAAATAGTTTTGAGCTTAATTTCATTACAACGTGAAGATACATATTATCATAGAAATTAATGTTTGCGCGTTTAAAGGGTGAAATCTGTTGCATGTGTATGCTTCTGGTATAAGTGCATTTTATATGGTCACTGTAATAAAATATTGCATCACACTAGTGGGTTTTTTATGTTTGTTTCAAGGTTTTTCCACATCTACAAAATATTTCTGTGCAAAATGCTTAGATTAAGGCTTTTTTTTAATAAAAAAGGGAAAAAAAAAATGTTTCCCTTCACTGGCTTTAAAGGTGTTTTTCAATGTAATACCCAAAGGCTCGTCTTTGAAACTTAACCTCATCAGTTGATGACATCTTCTTCCCTGCTAATGTTTTGAATTTTTTCTTTGCGGTTTACAGAATTGTTTTTGTGGCATCTTATTCAGTCGTTTTCCATAAAAGTGGAAACATCTCTGCAAGCAGAAGCCAGGAAGGCTTTCTCTACCCAGATCTAGACGGAAAGCGTGGCCAACCTCTTCCTCTCTTTACGCCCTTCTTGATGTCATCGCGCTGTTTGCGATAACCCAGCGTTTGATTAACCAGCGTCATCCTGCATGTGAACCACACTTCCTGCTCAAACCACGCAGATAGTACTGACTTTATCCGGAGAGCTCACAATTATGAGCAGAGCCTGTATTTATCACAATTTATTGTTGTTTTATTATTAGTTCTTTTTTTTTTTTTTTTACAAACTGACGTTAAAAGACATTCAGATTAACCCATGGTTCATTCATATGTGAAACATTTATGACAGAAAATACAAGTTGAGAAGCTTATCTACAAATAGCTCCCTGAGTTTCTCATACAAACAATAGTAATAGTGTCTATTAGCAAAAATATATATTTCTACACAAAAAAATCCTATTTACAAGAGGTTTTTAAATAAAAAAAACAAGCACAGCTTCTTATCCTAGTTCACATTTAGAAGTGCAGACAAAATGCATGTTTAATTATATAAATTACATACAATCGTTTCTAATTATTCTTTTGGTTCTCACAAGGATAAATGTTTTGTCTCTTTGGTGGATATTGCAGGATTAAGATGGAGTCAGGCTAGCAACTTTGGTTGAGCTTTTGAGCTAAGCTATCAAAGGCTAAGCTAACCAAGTGCTAGTCGGTTTGTACAATCACCGTCGCTGTCAGTTTCAGTTCCTTACAACAAACAATGTGTGGTTAAAATAAAACAGCGCAGTAATTTATGATTTTATCAATCACCATCACATATTAATAGGGTCAACAGCTGCAAAACAATAATCAGTTTATGTACAATGCCATTTGGTCCCTGAGTTCCGCGGCCATGTTTCTTTTTCTTGTTTTTGTTTTCAAATGCTTCAGTTGCTTTTTTTTTTTTTTTTTTTAACAGTCACTCAAGGCGCCCACGGTTCACTCCTGCAGGCTGCTACTGTGATGATGCGTGATGGCTCTTGGATAGTCCTCAGTGGCGTTTAGATGCTCAGTAACTGTAGGATGCTCATAGCCGCGGTAGTAATGGCCGCCAGTCTGCTGCGCGTAGTACAGGAGCTGTCTGGCGAATAGCGGTTCCACCTGAAATGCACAGGGCAGAATAAAAAAGGTTCCATTTTATTTTTATAAATATAAAATGATACTGATAACTGATGCATATTGAAAGGAAATGTTTAGTGACTCAGTAGCTTTTGACAATTTTACATTTATGAAATCAAAATGAATCCATTTGGTATTTGTCTAATATCAATCATAAGAGGCTAAATGTCAATGTTATTGCCACCTTCTGGTCAACCATTTGTGTATTCTTATCAAATTTTGCCATTGTTTTTGAACAGTTTTTTTTTAGATATCTGTAAAAATTATCCAAAAATACATAAAGAAACAGAAGTGTATGAAGATTATGAGTTTTTGTTGATTCATTGTGTATTTTACCATCGTAGCCTCTTTAAATCAAGTGTATCTGATTATTATGACCTGAATTAATTCATCAGCTTTCACTTTATACCCCTTCAGAAATTCAAGATGTGAAAGGTAATCCTGAGGTCTGGAAAAAGACTGATGATGATTCTCAGTAACTATTCAGAATCTAAATTTAGCTTGAAACAAATGTGTGCATCTTGACAATGAAGAAGTTCCTGCAGACTTTCAAATCCTATTTTTCAGTTTTGAAGCTGAAGTTAAATGTCCAGAATTATCTTTTTTTGAAACTTTTCAAATTAAAAGCTTTGATTTTGAACAGACTGCCTACCAACAGGCATTTACACAGAACTACAGAGGAGGCCTTGTTAGATAGAGTAAACATGGGGCTAAACAATCACCTGGACTGTGAGGGTACGCCTTTGTCTCTGAGGATCCAAACACTCGTCACCAAAACTCAGCAGAATCTGGAAACGACTTGGCGGTCGACCATGGAGCCCAAAACTCTGGATCTCTGGTTGGTGGGAAACATGACAAAATTCACCTCATTATTATCTTTGCTATCTAAAGAAGATCTAAGCAAGCAAATGGTTTCAGTAGAATTTCTCTTGAAGTGGCATGACATTTTGGGATGAATCGAATGGAAAGTCCTGGTCACACTAAGTATGCAAATACAATTAGCTGTCAGTCACAGCTGGGGCTGTCAGTGCATGTGGGCGGGGATGATGTGGTGCTGCAGAGAGTCATGTGACTGACAGCTTATCATGAAATGCTTCTTTAAGAAGGTCACCACAGCTCTTCTAAGACGCTGTAAGTGGGCCTTTCCAGTAAATGAGCTTGAACTTTGGTGCTTATTAAAATGTCACAATAAGAACTTTCCTTTTAATTTGGTCTGTTTAAATGGTTTTTGATGAAAACCACATCAGTTTAGCTAAATGAATCTCTTTTATCTTAAAAAGAGGAAATGGGTAAAGAAAACTTTAAAAGTACGTTTTTTTTTTTGGTACAAAATAAAAAAAGTATATAAAATGAAGTGTCTTTGACACTTTCAATATTAATGTAATCTTTAATGGAAAAAACACACCTATAAAAGAGTTTTATTTTTATTTTGAAGAGTTACCTGTAAGGTAATCCTGCGTGTGAAGAAGTTTACAGGTAACATCTTTGTCCAGTTTGTTGGGTTTGTCTCCATACGGCGAAGGGCCTCCCTGCCAGTACACCCTACTCTGGCAAAACCTGCGGGCGTAGAGTCCATCTGCACCCATCCACAGTAACACCCCCCTTTCCAGGCCGGATGGTGGGCTGGGGGGGCACTCGTCTGCTCTCCTCTGAGGAGATAGGGTGTCCACGGGTAGCGGCACGATGTCAGGACCACCCGGCGACAGGAAGGGCTTCTCTGGGGCGCTCGGAGTGATGTGGCACCCCTCTGGACTGGAGGTGGTCATCTCCCTCACCAGAGTGTCTCGCACATATACCAACACATGGAGGCGAAAATCTGTTCACAAAGAGATAATAGACAGAAGGTAAACAAAGATGGCCTTTTTTTTTAGACATTTTGATGCTTTTGTCACCAACAAAATCAGGTTCCTCTTTAAAATGTTTGTTGAAAGAATTTCTGCAAAACTATCAAACACACGTAACAAATTTTACTTTTTAGTAAACAGGATCTGTGATTCAAGATCAGTGTTTAGATTTTAGACACGACTTGCATCACAAAAAGGTTTTATAAAATGAAGTTGAACAGATTTTAAATTTGTGCAAAGTGTTACACACGGCTGCTTTTCTGTTTTATAAAATCAGCCCCTATTTAGATAACAAAAAACAACAAATGATAATTAGAAGATTTTAATTGAATTTAACAAATGCATTTTTACTGCAATATAGTCGTAGGTGATGTTGAAATCAGACCTGACCTCCTATGACTGCCTGGCGTGAGAGGTGAAAAGGTGAAGTGAAAGTGTATGTTGTGCACCTGAGAGCGCCTCTGCTGATCTGATGCTAGCGTCCAGTGGGAAGGGCGACGGCTGACTGTCTGCGGGACTGTAGGAGTAAATGGAAGCTCTGAGCTGGTATCCTGCACAGAAAGAGGAACAGAGTCGAGCTTAACATGCCAAAAAGTGGATGTAGAACAGATTGGGCTCATGCAGCTGTTCTAGAGTAGAGTGACTTACCGTTCTCCATGGAGGAGGTCTGCCACTGCAGGCTACGAGGGGGACAGGGGCACTGATTGAAGGACAGCTCAGGCAGGGATGGCTGCTCAGGGCAGTAATCTCTCCAGCTACATTCAGGGCTTGGCATGAACTGTGGCATCTGTAGACAAACACAATTATCCAGATTTATTTATGAAACTAGCCTTTCGATGCTTAAAAGGATCTTATAATTGCAATACTGTACACAATGATTTTTTTCCCCGCTTTAGTTCTAAGTACTACTTTCCCTGCTGCAGCACATTGTTTTCAAATGCTTGTTCAGCATCATTCAACACATAATAAAGCTGTTATTTATCAGTTCATTCATGCATGCATAACATGCCATGGTTCATTCAGCAGCATGTCTGCTGTCTCCCTGAGTCCCCGCCCAGCTCATTTCCATGCACATGTTAATTACCTGAGTGGGTACAGTGGGGTAGGGATGATGCATCGGATAGCTCACTGGGCTCAGAGGACTGTCCTCCTGCCTGGGCCCTGTATGACAGACAGAAACGGTTTAACATGCAGCACATTTCCAGATTAAACTCTTTCGTGTAAACAGTGTGTTAGGGTCACTGACTTTTCTTGGCGCCCTCGGGGATAATGCGGTACACTTTGTATGGATCAGAGATGTCCAACTGGCTTCTCTCCACCAGCTCCTCAAAGTCGTTGCTCTTGTTGAGAGCGCAGCGCAGGCGCGTCTTCCACGTCGGAGGGTCTGGTTTGTCGATTCCCTCCCGAAACTTGCCCTTAAATAGCGCCCATGCCTGCAAACAAGAGGCAAGGGGAAAATTAAAACAATGATATGTTAAAAAAACTTCAAATAAAGTACAAATATAAAAAAGTGCAGAATTGAGCCAATCATAGCTGTTTGTGGATTAGACATGTCAATGATGCTTTAATTACCATTTGGGATAAATAAGGTATTTTTGAATTAAATTTGAATTGAATGTAGCTTTTTATTTGATAAAATAAACTGAATTTTAAAATGTATTGTGTTTACTGAATGCAAGTTTGGGTCACTGGATTCTGTCTAGAATAATTCACATAAACTCTGCAAATCAATAAAAAAACACCATGCATTTATCGTTACACAGCAAATTCAACTAGATTTGATTATCTATTAAGCATGTTATTTAAAAGTACGTTTAAAACCGTAACCTCAGTCTGCAGTGAAGTTAACAATTTTTACTCTTATCTGTCTCCCCCCCAAACACCTTTTACCTTGAAAAGCGCGGCATCCTCATCCCGGTTGTAATCCTGTTTCCCGGCGTGTTTCCACGGTATCCTAAAGATGGTCTTCTCGTCGTTCTCCCACACCAGGCCGGGATACTTCCCGCAGTCCACCTGCTCGATCAGCCACTGGCGCAGCTTCCCGTTGCCGCTGCTCCCGGAGCCTCCGTAATCCACTTCAGAGTTCATCTCTGCGCAAATACAAAAACAAAACTCCGCTTATAGATCCTCTACCTAATGTGATAGAATGTGTAGGCTGTGAAAGCACACAATCAAAAGTTGTAAAAGTGAAAAAAAAAGGTCACTAAACGTGGACTCCCACGCGGACTAGTTCTGCTCTTGGATCCGATTCGAAGCTGCCTTACCTGCGAAACTCGAAACCCGTCAAGTTTTGAAATCTGTCAGTCACTGAAAGCCCTCACCATTCCGGCGGGCCCGCTTAAATCCCCACAGCGTGAACGAGACGACACGGAGGGGCGGAGACAAGAGGAGGATGCTGAGGAGAAGGAGGACGCACCTGCCGAGGCTGCGCCTCCTGCGAAGCTTATCAGCGCCGCACGCGGCGGTCGATCTCCAGTAACAGCAGGGGAAACCCTGCCGGCGTCAGCCTGAAGAGTCACACAGCCGCACGGTGGAAAGTCAGAGGACGAAAACAATTCTTTGAAATGATAAAGCTTTACAAAAAAGGTAGCTGCAGATTGATCCTACAGGAGAAATGATGCGCAGAAAATTATTTCCCACTGGAAGATTCAACAGAATAACCGATAAAATACCTGGTTTTTAAATAAAGTACATGTGTGAAAAAATATAACTCTGAGACATATTTAAGTTATTAAAAAAAGGTTATAAATATCATGATAGAAACAATAGTAGGCCTACAGAATAAAATAGAGAAAATGTCTATGAGATTTAGAAGTAAATAGTTCAGCTTATTACTATGTACCATCTATGTTTTTGTCTTACTCTTCATTAAAAAAAATTTTCTGCATTTATCTGCCAGTATACTTTTTTTCTTTAATTCTAATTTGCAATTTGATCTGATTTTTGTTTACTTTTTGGTACAACACCACAAAGAGAGTTTTCTATTTAATTTGGACCGTTTTTCCCCCTTCATCTGCAGACTATTTATAGGAATGTCATAAAGGACTCTACACTTTTATATTATTTCTTCTTAAATGCTGTTACAAAAACTAAAGCTTATGCAGAGACTATGGGTAACCTTAAAAAATAAAAAGAAAACAAATAACCTTTCAACTCTTTTTTTCAACTCTCTTCTCTGCTTCACTGTTGAAGTAGTCACCATAACCTGCAGAATGTAATAGTTTACACACACAAGACCTTTTAAAATAAAATGTTTTCATATCAACAAAAAACTATCTTTTATTATACATAATCTCTTGTGTAAAAATATGAATACCTAATTTTTGTCAACATAACTTCCGCTTATTTAGCTTCTACTAATATTTTGAATTCCCTTTACATAAAGACCTACTGAAAAGTTGGGGGAAAATGCTAGGGAGAAGTTTGATCCAGGGTTAGATTATAAAACTATATCCTAAGCAGTGAATGTCTCATGAAGTACCGTTTGATTCATCATTTAAATGTAGAAACAGTATGAAACAGCTAAAACACTTTAAGAAATGACAGGCTGAGGGAGAAGATTAATAACCAGAGAAACTGGAGATATCAACAACTTAAGAAGGAGAATTGTTTAACAAGAAAACTACTACTCATGGTTGTGATAAATCTTTTTTTCTTTTTCGGAGAAAGAGAAGAAGTGGAATTATTTCAGACCTGCTTGCAGTTTGCAACAAGCCATGCAGGTGATACAGCAAACGTGGAAAAAGATCAAAACTAAACTCTAAATCTACAAGTGAAATATTATATGAAGAAAAAAATAACACTGTAAAGTCCCCTGAAAACCTCATCCTTATGACGATACATGGCAGAAAAATTATGTTATGGGAATACTTTCCTGACGAGGGATCGATAAAAAGGTCAGAGTTAATTAGAATATGGATGAAGATAAATACAGGGTCATAATTTGCTTAAAACTGAAAAACATGATCCTAGGGCAGGAGTCCTAAACCCTGCAGGTTTTAGATGTTTCCAAGCTTCAGCGCCCCGTTTTTTCATTAATTGCTGATTGACGGGCTTTAACTAAACTAAAATTATCCTGATCGGATATATTAAAGAAGAAAAATATCTAAAACCTGCAGGACAGTGGCCTTTGAGGACAAACTGCACATGCCTGCTCTAAACAGTTAATAAGAGCTTCAAAGCAAATTTAACATAGGTCTAGTCAAAGTACAGAGAAGGAAAAAAACTAATCTAGAATCTGAAAATTTGTTGTTCAGAGTCCTTCTCCAGATAACATCCATCTATTTGTGGAGACAATTTAACAATAATCTCTTGATGTTTTAAACTGGTTGAGAATAATTCAGAAAACCTGAGAATCTACCCATAGAAAAAAAGACATTGACATGTTATAATTTCCCTTCTTCTTCACAATTATGCATTATAATGTGTTAATCTATCACATAATCTCCCAATAAAATGACCCTGAACTTTAGGGTTAAGAAGTAAAATCTATTTGTAAGGCAATGTAAAACACAAACAAAACAAAGCTGTTTAACTGTATCTTGATGCTTCAAAAGCAACATTAGGTAACTTCTAATCAAATATGAACAAATCTGATGGACATGAAATGATAGCATAACCCCCTTCAGCAGGTTTTAACTTCAAAGTTCGGAGCTATTTTGTCAAAACAATCACCTCCTGGATGAAAATTAAGGTTAATAGAACTTTATCTACACAACATACATTTTTATTACATCATTTCTAATATTTTTTTAGGTAGAGGCTGCAGTTGCTGAACATAAGACAATGCAGAATATTGATAGTAGTGTAGTTAAAAAGAGAAAAAACCCCACTCTTTCTGATGTTTATACTGGGAAATACAAAGTTTCTTAGTTTCTACTCTGCATAGAAACTAATACTCATAAATTAAGTTCAAGACACAGCATAACATAACTGATGGGGGGGAGTGTATGCTGCTAAATGTGTGCTCACACTCAGGACTTCATGTACATACTTCTTGGGGACACGCTTGGCTGCCCTTGCATGTTGTTTTGACAGTTGGAGGCCAAGACATGACATGACAACAGGGGAATGAAATCCCCCGGCTATTGTACACACATCAGATTCAACCCATCGTCCTCACACGAGAACTCCCGAATAAATGTTCCTGCTGATGCAATGACAACAGTCCTTAGATCAGTCCTTAGGCTCAGGGAGATGAGGGCAGACGGTCTCTCTTCAGTCAGGTGTGACTGGTTCCTAGAGCTGGGGGGGTGTTGACTGGCACAGAGTTGCTGCTGTTGCTGCCCAGACTTTTGCTAGATCTTTTATTTAAAAGATTCTGAACTTCCTCTTCGTCATTAAAGGAGCTCTTCCCGTACTGCTCAATCCACCAGGCTCGATACTAAAAGGAGGAGAGAAAGAGTTTTCATTTATGTTATAAAATACTCCATAAAGTCACCCTTCTTCATATTTTTTTTAATCTGATCCTTGTGAAGTCGACTCGGTCAATACAGGAGTTATCTGGAATTTCTGAAGGTCTCTCTTTTAGACTTTCGAAAAGCATCAGTTTACGTCAGTTCAGTTATTAAACTGTAAACATGTGGTTTTACAGCCGATTGCATTGGGTTGTTTTAGCTGTAATAGAACAGCTGACAGATCAACAGTACAAATGTTTAATCTGTTGTTCTCTGTTTGCAGACCACTGTTCATCCAATCACAAACAGTTTTAGAGACGAGGGAAGATGGAAATATATAGGTTTGGTATTTTTGCTTAACAAAAACACTAGTAAAGGAAAATATTTCAGTGCCTTCAACAAACATTGTTATGATATTTAAGAAATGTAAACATCTAGAGTTGTTTTATTTTTTTAAAAGAAGCACACTACTAAAAGTTACCCTGAGCAATTTTAGTATTTTGTTGCATCTTTATTTTCTTCATGCTTTTTTGGAGGAAAACACATGGTGGCATATTCAGCAGTATCTGTAATACATTTTATTTAAAAGCTACTTTCAGAGCACAGGGGATGCTGTACAATTAGGAAAACAGGAAAAACATCAAAATAATCAAAATTCAAAAAAGAAAACAGGAGAATTAATAAGAAAATGTTAGAGAGAGAACAGGCAATGATGGAGAGAAGGTCGTTTTGATTTGGACTTAAGCTAAAATGGAGTCTCAGTGTTGTGGAAATCTGGAGGGAATGAAGCTCAGAGCCCTCTGGTGCTGAGGAGGGCACGAGGAACAACGAGGTGAATGGAAGACCAAGATCTAAACATTTTAAGGAAGTAGGATCTGTTGTCTCACTAAAATAAACAAGACATACTGCATCTTTTCCAATGGTGATGTTACATAAAATGAACAATTTGGCTAACAGCTGGCAGGAAAGCTTTACAAAGCCTGACTGAATTTAATGTTGTTTTTAAAAGACTTGAACCACAACACAGCCCTACAGCATAATACTACCACTACCATGCTAGACAAAGGTCCTCCAAGGTTTGAAGGCCCTTACATCTACTTCAAACATACTGAAAGATTAAGATAAATGTATTTAATACACCCATCAGCTGCTTTATTGGAATCACCTTCCTTAAACCAAGCAGGTAACTTTTTCCTGATCTCCGACTGTCCTGACCTCTTTTATTTTTATTTTTTTGCAGCTTCCTTTTTTAAGCCAAGAAGCAGTGACTCTTAATGTGATTTTTTGCTGCACGTGGCTCTTCTGTTTCAATGTTCACTGTTTCATTTGTTCAAAGTTAGCATTCCACATATCTTGGTCGTAATCAGCAATTTATTAAGTTACTGCTGACCAAAGCATGTTTTATTTGATATATGTATTAACAACCGCTTTAAAAGGCGTATCTTAAAAAGTGACCTGTTAGTATATTTGAGTCTGCAAGTATTATAGGAAATCCACAATTTTAACAAGCTCTGATTATTGTTTCTTTAATAACTCTTTGTTTTAATTTTTTTTGTTGTTTATCGATTTTACACAGAAAAAAAAAATAAGTTCCAATAAGTTTGCAGCAAAAAAAAAAAAAAAAAAGATGTATGCTAAAAAAAATGACATGTTATGTAAATTTGTGTGTGAATCTATAATAAAGTCCATTTGGATCTGGTATATTGTGGGGGAACCAGACCTGCTACAACTTGTTGAGATCCTGGCAGAATTTCTCTGCAGTTTTGATGCTTAGAAAAAGTATTATCTGCTGATTGTAAAAACAGGGTTATTTTTACATCTCATTTTTGACTTTTTAGCTATGCTACTTTATTACTAATTGGTTAGTAACGACAATGGAACCCATACACTTTGTCTTCTTTGTTTGTTAAAAACTGCTTCAATTTGAACAGCATCTGAATCTAAAAAAAATGCATAGAAACCCCTTTAAATCCTCTTTTAACCTCTAAAAGGTAGTGTTTAAAAATCAGTGTTTATATAACTGTACCTGAATGTTATGACTAACCTCTGCCAGCTCTGTGTTTTCAAACTCCTCCAATTGCCGCAGGAAGCCCAGGTTGGGTCCTGCACATGGCCGGGCCGCCCTGATGGCTGCTAGAGACTCCACCCAGCCTCGTCCCGTTACCGTCATGATGTAAGCGACCACCAGAGTAACACTGCGGGACACTCCTGCCACGCTGACAAGCACAGACCCTGAGTTAGTAATTCATCTCCCATTCAGATTCTCTGCTTTACTGTACAAAAGAAGTGAAACCCACTCCTGAAGCTGTGGTTAAATTACTGCTGTTTACTGATTGATATAAGAGAAGATGAAAGGTGAGGACAATTTCTATGAAAGTTTTGAACTATAAAGCTTGATATTCTGGACCTTTTTGGTGTGGCTGAAAATGAAATAAAATCTGAGAATTTTCAGTTATTCTGAGGTAAATCCTTATTTCAACAGGGGAATAGAGCTGACAGCTTCTGCTTCTTTATGACACCATCACTGTGAGCTCTCAAAGTTTTTAGATTTTCCTTTCAAGCAGTCAACTGTCTTATAATTATGCAGTTTTCCAGGCCATCCACAACTCTTTTGAAGCCTTCAAACCTCAGCTGCATTTTTAACTAGAATGTTATTCTAATTAATGCAATACTAAAAAAAAAAATTAAATCTAAAAAAAAAAAGAAACAGAGAAACAACTGAACAGACACCTAAAAAAAATCATGTTTAAGTTGTTTGTCAAAAGTGCCTCCATAAAGGAATCCATACTTTAAATTCTGTCACATCACAGCCACAAACATTAATTGATATTTTTAAGGTTTTTATGTGACAGGCAAGCATAAAGTAGTGAATAGATGGAAAATATGCATCGCATAGCATCCCCATAACATGTGCTGTCACCGCAGTGTTTCATCATGTTCAGGGGTCATGTGTTCTGGATGATGTGCAGCATTAGAATTTTCCAGCCACAGACTAATTAAAAAAAAATTAATGCTGAAAATAAATCTTTTAAAGGTAATTAGTTGCATCAAAGTTTAAATAAGTGCTTTAAAGTAAAGGGTTTAAAAATAAATGAATGTTTGTAGAATAGTTTCTGATTTATGTCTGTAAGTTTTTTTAATAAAACAAATTAGTTGTTTTTTTTCAGCTTCACAAGTATGCATTACTTTCTTTTAGTCAATTATATTAATTCTGTACAATTAAAAGATTTCTGGACCCAAATAAGTAAGTTTTAACTAAGTCATAATAAGTGAGTTATTGTGTCTGAGAACCTGTCCTCACCAGTGAACAAGGCAGCCCTGTCCTTTCAGTCGGCTCTCATGGATAAAAATGATGCTCTCCCTGAAGTATTGAATCCTGAAACAAAAAATTACACCAATTAGCTTATCGTCTAAATAACAGAAACAGGACAAAACATGTTAGAAATCAAAAGCATATTTTTATAGCTGTTTCTGTTTTTTTGTTTGAGTTGCATTTGAGAATGAATCCAGCATACAAAACTTAATGTGCAAAATCTGATTTTTTTTTTTTGTGCACTTACAGGTTTTGCTTTGAGTGGTCAGCAGCGGATATACAGAGATAAGTCATGTCCTGCACAGAAAAAAAGAGGAGAGGGGAAAAAGCTTAATTCAGATGCCTTAAATGAACCAAACAAACACAAATTCCTTCCAACCCAGAAAAAAAGAAGAAAATAATTAGTATTTCTTTTTAGGCTTCTGTATTTTGAGGTCATTTGAATGCAAATGTAGTGGATATAACACACTTCCTGTTTTTTCATGAGACCTGCCCTGAAACCTCGCAGTCCTTGCCCTGTGAACGAAATAGATCACGACATCACTATATGTGTGTGTTTTTTTGTTTTTTTTTACTGTTCTTTGCACCTGGCAGCTGATGGTACATAAACTGGACAGAAACCACCTCATCCTGCTATGACTGCACCCGTGCAAAAACCCCTGAGTCCTCAGAGACAGAGCAAACTCTGGAAGTTCTCCAGACACTTTTCATAAGCATTGGTAAAAATATATCATCAGGCTATGAACCATTTGCTTAAATTCTGACCCTCTGGGTCTGGATGAAGTTACTATGAAGATCTTGGATCTTTGCACAATCAATCTAAAAGTTCTTCACAGTTGTATCGGTTGTTGTATCAAATCCAGAACATAAAAAAGTATTCATTCCCAACTATTATGCGTGCTCTTAATCAAATGTTTTATTTGTATTAGAAGCAAATATATCACAGATTTAAATATAACTGGAACATTCTATTCTGCAGTTTGTTAATCACAACTGTCTCTCTAAATGTCACATTTGACCTCTGAGACTTAGTGGTTGCAAATTTTACCTTCCTCTCTCAGGAACCATCGCGTCGTCTTCCAAGAAATCAATCAGTCAGCAGTTTGACTGTTGGGTATGCAAATAAACCGTCCCATCTGGCTATTCTGTCTAAAAAAGACCTGAGTCATTCTCAATCACAGACTTGAAAAAAACGTGTCATACAATTTAATGTAGGACAAATCTCAGATTAAATTAAGTGTGAGGGATTAACAATCGTATAGAGTATATGTGGGCTAAGAAGTGATCTAAAGCCCAAAACCTTTGAAAAGTTTTGGTGGTTGACCAGTTTGGGTAGTGATACTGTGTAATACAAGTTGCTGTTTCTCTTCAATGTTCAATGAAACATTCTGACATGGATGGAGAAAGTGTACAGAAAACTCAAAGTACTTTTCACGATCGCTTTCAGCAAGGAAAAGATGAAAGTTGTGAAAGCGAAGACTGGGGATGACAGACAGATTTACAAGCCCAACCGATGTTTGTTTGTTTTGTTTTTTTTCTTAAATAAGATATATATATCTCTTTTTCATCCAGGTAGTTTTCAACATTTGATCAAAAACTTTTCTTAAAAAATCAATTGATTGCATCTGCAGCCACATCTAAATGCCCACAGCAATTAAAACCCACAGTATTTTTCTTTTCTCCTGTTCTACTTTGAATAGTTTTTGGGGAATCGATGTGCACAACTAAAAGCATTTTGTGTGGAAAATATAAAACTGATCAGCAGCTGCATCAACTAAAGCAGACTTTCACTCACTGACTGAAATTCCAAAAAAATACTGAAGCCTCACAGCTGATCATGCAGATATTAGTGAAACCTGGTGATTTTCAGGTCTTATGACTGTCACACAAATGAAAATATGAACATCTGTCTATTAAAGCTGACTTTCATAAGAAATTAATTTAATTAGCCCATCTTATGAATGATCCTACATGTTTTAGGAAGGGATTTCTCAGTGAAAAGCATAGCAAAAATCAAAGAGTTTCAGTTAGTTTTGTATATTTTCATGAATTTTTTAGCGTATATTCTGAACATCTTTTTTTTACTTATAAAGGTATCCATTCCAAGCTGCACAGAGATATAAATCTGAAGCGAGTTGGCAGCTCCACGAGAATTTCACACTTTCACAATGAATACTGATCATAAGGGACACTGAGGGGAACCAAGTGAGGACACTGTGTGCTTCATAGGTGGATCAAGGTTTGGGTGATGGGGTCATGAAGACTCATCTTAGAAGCCCAGCTTGAAGCAGCCTCACCTCCAGGACGGGTGTAGCTGTGTCATGGATTGAGAGAATGTGGGTGATGTTGTGCTGCGCCAGAAGATCCCGGTCTTGTGCATCTGTGGATCACAAAGAAAAATCGAGAAATCTAAAATATTTATTACATTCAAACACAAATATCAGCATGGAAGCTGCAACCTAAATAAAGCCTTTTCTGCCCAACAACACCCCCCTCCCTCAATGGCTTCCAAGCAAATATAGCTGTATGGTTTAAAAGTTTTGCTCCTCTTTTGAACTGAAAGAAAAACCGGAAAACCAGTGTTTCTAAAACAGTCCAACAGCTTGGCCCAAAAGCAAGAAACAGTAATTGTTTTAATCAAATTTTGTTCTTTAAAAGGAAGCCAAATGTTTTCTACGATGGACAGATGTGCTTTGAGCTTTTTTTTCTCATGCTTTGCAAGTGTGCAGGATGCTGCTAATACCACTGAAAAAAACTTCACTGAGTCCTCCAAAAAGGTATATTCAACTAACTCAAACAACCCTAAATTTTAGCGATCATGTCTAACAAAATATATGTAAAAATATAGATAATACAAATTCTTCTGAAATCTCCTCTTATCATGCAACAAAAATGATATTAAAGCTGTCGAAGAAAGGCTAAAAACTCTCCAATACATCAAAAAGCAAAAATTAACTACTACTTGTCTTTCTCCCTCCCTATTAGGTCATGATCGTAAATAAGACTCTGTTCTTATTAACTTACCTGGTTTAATAAACAATAATAAATCATTTAAACATTTGTTTTTAGCTGCTTTATCAATATTTTGAAACTCATGATGGATGGCATCTACTGGAAGGACTAAAAGTATTGATTAGTTAAAGTAAAAGGCTAAAGTAACTCAGCTCAGTAGAGAATAAACAGGCTTTCACATCTGTGTTTTTATCTACAACTTATCAAGGCTTATATTTATCTTCTGAGTGGTTTTCAAGGACATCCAAAATGGATCCTGAATGATAAAGACAGCTGAAAATACTTAACGTAGCTAAATTAGCCTATCTTAGAATCTGTCGTGGCTAGCTTATAGCAGAGCAGCTGCAGTGATTAAAACTCAGTGAAAATTTACATTTTTTTCATTATATACATTTATACGTTATTTATGTACACCGTC
>JAUZNJ010076033.1:0-24842 GCA_034780135.1 Jordanella pulchra
GGGGTAAATCCCCCCCATCCCCCCCGGCAAATCGCACCCTGTATATATATATATATAGTTTTACATGGATAACAGCATCTTTACTCATTGTCATGTTGGTTGATAAGGAGCAGAACAACAACCTCGATATCTGAAGCCCAAAACGGGTTTTAAATTCAAGTAAATTTTTTTTTATATCTTTTACATGTCTGTGTTTTAAATTCAAATGATAATTAATGTTTTTGATACATCAGCGTTATTCATCAGCAGCAGTACAATAAATGCTGCTTCTCTGTTATTAGTCAAAGCATATCATACATGTATTCATTGAAGTTTTGTGCAATGACCATGGAATCATGGTGCTTTTAATGAAGGATGTTGCACTGTGAGAATCTAATTCTAACCGTCCCCTAAAACAAATGTAAAAGAGAAAAAATACAACCTCTGATTGAATAATAGATGGAGAGCCAAAATAAAGTTGTATAAAATCAGTTCTGTAAATTAGGTTTTTGGAAAAAGTATTGATATTTCTTCCCTGATATTACCATTGCACAAGTATCATTCAAAACCACAATTTATGAGACCAGCAAAAATAATGTGGATTTTTGCTGATGTGGTGTGACACTTACCAACTGTCTCACAAGAAAACCTAGATGCTCACACAATGTTGTAAATTTTGTTCTGACTCATTTTTTTTTTCTTTAGTTAAGCTTGAACATCAGAAGAGTCTTCAGCTGTTTGCCATAAAACAAAAGTCAAACCCCACTCTACATTTTCCAGATCTCAGTGTTTTTAGTTAATTGTCATTTTTCCTGCCTGTATTTGTTCCTCCTTCTTTTGTCAAAGAGAGTGACTATGACTCAGTCGGAGCTTTGTAGGCCTAAAAATGGGACAGCTGCCTTTTGTAAAAGACAAAAGTTTGTCTCATTGTATCTGGCTCCTATGAATTCTGCCTGGGAACAAGAGGAGGAGGGCAGCTGTGGTGGAATGATTTGGTATGAATTAAAGCTGTTTCCTAACAGGCTCCATGGGGTCTGATCCCATCCACTGCTTTCCTAGTGTGGATTATCTTCACAACTGAAGGAAAGAGTGCATTATGTTATTTCAGCTTTTATTCTCTCTTGTCTTTGCAACCTCATGCATGAAATACAGGGTATTATATGTAGCATGATTTTATGTTTAATAGGGCTACAACCATACCAGCTACAAGTGGCCTGGAATGGTGGGGCACTTTCCCATCAAGGAGAACAGCTTTCTCATCAAGCGCTGGTTCTGTGGGCTTCCTGAGTGTAGTCTGTCAGTGTCATTCTCCATGGGGCTCCAGCCGCAGGTCTCTGGTCAGAGGGAGATACAGTAGACAGGAGAGGAAATGAGTGGGCTTTTTTCTTCCAAGCCAAAGTAGTACATTTATGTGGCGGGCTCAGTCTACTGTTCTCTATGGTTTTAGTGGGAACTACATGGGAAATTTTTAGGTTTGACCATAACTGAGTGAGATAAAACTTTTGCATGCATGGCTTTTATGTAGGGCATCTACTTCTTACTTGTCTTAGTTACTGAAAGACAAAACAAAATATCAAAGAGCTTAAAAAGAGTCGGTTTGACTACACTTTAACAGGCCTGCAATATTTTTTATGAATAATTGTGGACATTTCAAATAATATGATATGAAAGAGATTATACAATAGAAACAAACTCACATACTTAAAACACTGCAGCTAAAATTATGTAACCACATGTAAATCTCACCTAGTAAGAAGCAACCAGCACAAACATTAATCCCAACTGGATTAAGTTACTTAAGGCTAATTAAAGTTTCATTAAAAAGTGAGAGTTCTTTTTGCTAATTTAAAAATATATATAAATGAGATTTCTTATCCTCTGTATCTAGTTTCCTTGGACAGTTTTGCAAACTAGTTGCATCATTCAACACCTTTACAATTAGAGTTCTTATTGCAGCCCCAAAAAAATTATTTATCAAGGAAATTTTTGGTGATGCACTTTCTTGTTGTAACTTTGGTGAGTATTAACTGAATATGTGAAATGGCTATGAGCACTTTCTTTACTCTCAAATGAAAGATGACAGATGAGCAGTCATCTGCAGTCCTGTTCTAACAGCTATGAGAAATAAATGTGATGGTTGCAGCTTTGCTACACCTTCATTGTTGTTCTCAGAAATTCCTCGAAAGTCAATGTCAGACTTTGCAGTTGGTGGTGACCTATCAAATATTCACTTTGTACAGTGTTTTTTTTTTTTTTGTAGTGTAACTTTGAATTGACTCATATTTATCACAGCTACTCAAGGTCCCTTGTCTGGCAAACTTTCTACCCCCTTCACTCAGTCTCCCATCTCATCCCCCTGTCATCACTTGCTCTGATGAATCTGTGAAACAGGTGGCTGAAAAATCCAAGATGACACAGAAGAAACAGAGGCCGTTCATGCAGGATTTAATGTGTATCCACATCAAAGATGAACAAAAGAGAAAATAGCGACAGAAAGCACGGAAAATATTTACTACTAAAATATGGAGTTGGTTATTTCAGACTTTCCTCAGTGCCTAAATTGTAAGCTTGGTGCCTGGATATATTTAAATCAAATAAAACTTCATTATGCCCATCCCTTAAAGAGGAAGAACTGGAGGGAATAAGAATTTGGAAGAGCCACACAAGACAAAAGGATTCTGACGTTTGACTTTGTGTTGCTAATTGGAAACAGACAACAACAAAAACAAAGGGGTATTTTTCTGTTTAACATGAAGAATGTGTTGGAGGACAGTTAAATGTGAAAAAAAGATTAGGGTTTTCTCAGCTCAAAGAAAGACAGCAAATAATCACAGACATCTGCTCCCTGAATTTCTAGCTGCATAAGATCCTCCAATACGTTGTCTGGAGACAGCGTAGGAGATCAAGAGCCTCCTCTAAACTATTTCTTTCTCTGTGGCTTAGTTTACAATTTAATTAACGGTGGAAATGTTGTTGGAGGGATGTCACAACTGTCACTGGCTTCCCAGTCAATCCCAGAGGAGAGACACTCAGTCTCATCACCGTCTGCTTTCCCATCAATGCTCTCTCCTCCTGAAAACTCACCTTTATTATCATTTAGGATTTAATTTTCTTTTTTCAGGTTTGGAAAACTAAAAAAACTTTTACTTTTAGTTTTGTTTGGGTTCATAGCTGTTCAAATGATTTCTAAGTCTGATGTTCTTAAATCTGTTAGATGAAAGTGAACTCTAACTCAAATGATGAAGACTATTTTGATGATTAATTCAGTGAAGGAGGAGAAGACATAGCAACTTACATAAAGAACATGTGATACGAGGCAATACTGGTGACTGTTGCAATGGTTATAATACTTGCAATAAATGGAAAATCATTTTAAAAACGCTAACTTTGTTTTGCTTTGGGTTTATTGCAAATATAGAAATATGAAAATTAGTGGTTTATCCTGCCCCTAGACGAAAAAAATTAAATCTAATATTTTATCTAGTAAAAGTGTGGCTAAGATGTTTTGTATTGGCAATGAAAAAATGTAGCTTTGGGTGACTTTAACACCTTAACACTTGCTCTCCTGCCAAGGTTTTCATCCTGCTTTTAACGAGTATCACCACGATCATTAGAAGCATAGAGAGCTTGAATTGATGTGAAAGAATAATTAGCATACACCTATTGCAGTTCCTACAGTTCTTCTCAATATGTGCAGTACTTCATGGTATGTATGTTGTATATAGTGATATTTAAATTATGATTACATCCATCTGTCTGTTGTTTTTTTTATCTCTAATGTAGGATTTATTCTAGAGGGGTAAATTTGGTCTTGTCTTTATAAGATAATTTCGCGACTTTTCAATATACTGATCCAAGTAGTTGCTTTCAGGGGCCTGGAAGTTATAGATTTAGGTCCCCTAGTGGCTAACATTTACAGAGCTTTAACTCAAACCTTTAGGAATCACTTGAGCCTAAAAGGTCTGGTGCTAAGCTATTAATTCCTTACCTGATTATTGTATTTTGGGCTTTTTTTTTTGTTTATATGGTAGTATCATATGAGATATTCTGATTGTCCGCAGTTCTTTACGAGAGTACCTATACTACACAATATATGGCAGACAGTGTGAGTCACTCTTAATTTAAAGTGAATTGTTGGTGTCCCAAAAAGTAGGAATTAACTAGTCTGAGAAAATCCATCAGCTAAAGCTTAAACATTGCTGATAAACAAAATTGTAAGAATAACAGATACAATACGTTACATCAGCCTGACTTCTTTAAAATTAATGCATTCAAAAATGTGGCTGGCTTTGTCATTGCTCTTTGGGAGAAGATATCCTCTTTTCAAAGTGCACCTTAAAACTCAGAGCTGAGATTTCCTCTGCAGTTGACACCACTGTTGCTTGTTTTACAGATAGAAATGTACAAGCAGTTTTAATCCAAATCCAGGTTATAATTTAGCTTGAGCAACATAGAAAAGCAAACAATGCAGTATACGATTCTATTCAAATAGAGGACACAGCACACATACAAACAGCAAAAACAACAATTTGTATTTAAAGATTATTGCAACGGGTAATTACTCACAGACAAAAACAGAAAACAAAAAATATGCTTTTTTCTATCATTTATATCATGTTAAACAAATCATTTGTTCATCTGGAAAAGAAAATCTGCTTCTTTACAAGCCAGGTCACTATAGTCTGGCTTTTGATTCCTTACTTTAGCGTTCAGTCCTGACCTTTGCTGATGGTCATTGAACTGTTAGGTTTGCCCCGTTTATCAGCCTTTTATTCCTTGTTTCCTTGAACTCAATTTCTGCATAAAACTTGTTTCATCTTCTTGCAGCATGAACTGCTTCAAACAGATGCACCAGTTTTTGGTATAAAATGAGAAATCTACTATTTTCAAAATTACTATTTTCAATATTTTTTCATCATAAAGCAGGGATCTGATGGAAAAAACCATGGATGTCTAATACTAACCCCGTCCCATAACTAACTGCACATGATAAAAAAAGCACAATGGGTACTATAACACCACACCACAGGACTCTGGAGATCCAGATGACAAGAGAATATCCACATAAAGTAGTGGCGACTAGTGTTGGTTCATCATACCAGAACCAACACAGGCTACTGTTAAAGCATGTTTGGACTGAAAAATTCAAAAACCATATCAAATGTAATTGATTGCTAGTTAATCGCTAGTTAATAATTACTATTTATAAAATTATGAAAATAAAATTTTGTCAAAATGTATTATGTTACTCCCACAGCAGCGCATATGGGCATGCAAATATGTTGCCTAATGTAGGACCAGTGTCATGGGACAGTGTCCAGCCTCTCACAGCTGTCAGCCATGGGCACATCTGGCAGCTAAACTCTACCTCCCAAAATGTTGAGACCCTCAGTTGAACCAGTCCTTCCAAAGCCAAAGTAAGCCAACCTAATTATCTTCTCCGTGTGAAGATGTCAGCTGGATAATTCGTCTCTCGGATTTGCTGCCGATGTTCTCTGTAATACAATAGCTTGAGTCTTTGTGTGTTTGCTTTTTGCGTGAATCTGTCATTAGTGGACTGAAAGGTTTCTTCCCTTTGTTGCCGATAACTCACACAGAGCAGACAGGTTTATTCCATTATTTCAGACCACATGGTTAGCAGCTTTTGAGCCCTGCAATGGTTACTACAAAGATTGAGCAATGCAGGGAGAGCTAAGTGCACAGACCCCATGTGTTTCTCTTCTCCTGTAGATTTGTACCATTTTATTGTTACTTTCTCTGTCAGACATGTGTTACTAAACCTCCCAGCTAGATGTGTCTCTAATCCGAATTTAATCAGCCAGTGAATATTCTCCAACAGCTGAATGATACTTTTTGGCTTGTACAAAAGAATTTTAAAAAAGAAATCCCCAAAAGCCTGTTTTCTTAAATGTTCTGCAAGTTTTTAACACTTTTAATGTAATTAGCATGTTTTCTACTCTTTCAAAAGATCAAATTAGGGTGCTTTCTAAAACAGGAAAATTTCCCAAATAAAAGGGAAACAAATACTAAATTTGAATTTTGGATTCAAACAGCAGCTGCCAATTGGCTGTTGTCCTCTTTGACACATTTATTTAGGAGTTGTTCATATAATGCCCCTTTCAAAGATGTTTTAATAGACACATGCATATTGCACATAAAACAACAACACATGTAGACGGAAACCTGATTGAAACATGGGAGCCGATCAGTCAGACAGCCCAGGGAGAGGTGGCGCCTGTCATGTGGAATGGATCTCATTAAAAGTATGCCCCAGGTCACACTTTGATGGACGCGGGAGACGTCAGTCATCTGCCAACTAGATTAGCCCAGTCTGAAACCTCGTCCTTACTCTCTGCCCCCGGAGAGCCAACTGCATACCAAGTGGGCCCAAGCAGCCTCTCAGGTGTGCCCCCAGCCTCCGCTGAACATTGATCCACTGGCTTGCCAATCACAAGGACGAGTGCACCCAACTCCAGTGAAAAAAAAAAAAAACTCACCTGCTGTGTTAAACTGCAGGTGGTAGGAAACCTTTTCTTTTTTTCAGTTTTCCAAATATCATGCACTTTTTTTTACTGCCTGAAAGCCTAAATGTCATTTCCCATACTTGTGGGAAAAAGAGTTTCAAATGAAGCTCTATCTGGGCGACTACAAAACAAAAAATAAGATATTTCAACTTTCAACATGTCCAGTCATACAATCTAAAATGAGAATGCAGCTCCAACTTAAATTATTATTTCAATTGGTTAAAAGCTGTTGAATTAAGTTTGCCAAACACAAACTATTTAACTTGGCAACTTATAAACTAAAACAATTAAGTTGGATCAGCTTAATTGAATTACTTGTTACCAATTGAAGCAATTCATTTAAGATGGAGCTGCATTCTCTCTATAGAGTATATTATCTGGAGGATTGATGCCCATGTCTTTGCTTAATTTATTCTAATATTTTTTGTTGCTGAAAGTCAGGTATGGTCAGTCATGAGTATCTTTACAGTATATAAACAGTCAAATTTATAATGAAGTTTCTGCATTTCTCCATCGACACAAGACAAACAACTAAGCATATACAAAGTATCTCAAGATAATATAAACAGACCAAATGATTCAACAGTCCTTGTTATTACTATGTCTGAAGTAGCAGGAGAGAAGCATGTTGAGAAAATCAAAATTATATGCAGAAAGATCCCTGGCACCTAGATCCTTGTTGTTGCAAGTGAAAGGTGCATAAAACTGTGCAGCCTGTGCTTAATGTAACAAAATAATGTTTGCATATAATGTACAAAAAAGGCAAATCTAAACTGTCTATCAAATAACTATATTAGCCAGATCATGATTTATTCAATTGATTTCATGTAATAAGAGTTTGAAAATTTTTTTGCTGATTGTTGGGTATTTTAGTATACCCATCCAGTCCTGTAGGCAATATAAAGACTGTTAGGAAGTTTATTTAATGTTCTCTTCAATCAGGTTTTCTATGTAGATTTTGTGTCATTCAGAGTTAAAAATTACAACACAAATCCTGTGGAGCAGAAGACTTTAGCTGTGGATATTTTCATTGCAACAGAAGAAGAAAAAAATCCCTAGAGTTATGGCCAACAAATATAAAGCTATCTAAAACAACAAACAGCTTTAACAATTTGATTACTGTGGTAAATAAACTGAGATATAATGTTTCATTTGCAACCAACAACTAATACATTTTTCTAATATCTTTTCTTAACAAGAGCTACTGATACTGCCTGTAGATTCACATTTGGCTAAACAAGCAGACCTGATATTTACACTCCCTCCTTTTGCTGTTGTGTTACATATAAAAGAACATGTGCTGTAATCAGACAGTGAGCTACTGTTCATGCTAGCATTCCCAAGAGTTCATGTGTCCAGCAATAGACATGTGGCACGATGCCCAGGACAGGGGCCATGGATGGCTCTCTCTGGCAGACATGCCCAGTCAAGGCTTTGCTAGCATCCCTCAAAGTAGACAAGGATTCCCAACCATCTGTGAAACGCCGCTTGACGTAACACTTAGCCCATCTGAATTATGTCTAAATGTGAAGCTGATAAAATTGAAAAAGAGTTTTGGCAAAAGATTAAAATAATTTAGGCTATTTACAGAGCTGAGGATAGCAGCAAGCAAATGTGTTAGCCCTTAATATTTGGTGATGGCATTTTCATTTGTGACAGCGCTGCAGATATATGAAGTATATCATATTTAATCCATTCTGGACTCTGACCAGCATGCAGTGTGTCATGCTACATGCATCCTGAACTATACAATCTCAAAGTGTGACATCATGATATGAAGAGCTTGCAGCCATTTGACCATGGTCCACAACTGATCACAACTTTTCTACTTCATCACCCAGCAGCTTTAAGTTGCATTAAAACAAAAGGTAACACCTCTCAGGCTTAAGTGGTTTTTTAAAAGTCTACACACCTCTAGTTTTTGGATGTTAACATATTAGAGCATGATAACATTGTAAAACATTTTCCAGGTTTAATATTAGATGTATTCTTGACAATTTAAATAAGAGAGCTATTTTTTTAGATGGGAAAAGAAGTTAAAAAAACAAAAAGATGTCCAATATCTCTGCACACGACTGATCATCTCATGCTCTTTTTCATCCTTTAACCTCCTTCTAACATTACGTTTTCTGCTCGGAACTTATATGCAAATAACATCCTATTAAAACAAACTGTCTGTTTAACCTCACTTTGATGTTGGAAAAATAAAATCTCACTTCAACTTCAACTTTACAGCAAACAGCTTTTGAATTGGGGTCAAAACTGATAAATAATTACTTGTTTCTTCCCTCTTTGTAAAAACCTCCTATTAATCCCAGAAAAACATGTTACCACCACTGTTGGCATTGTTCTCTGTTGTTTTCTTAGCAAATGTATCACATACAACTATACTAAAAAGATGCAAGTCTGATTTCATCTGACCATAAAAGAAGGGCTTAAAATATTTTAGCCAGGCCTAATATCATATATAGGTTTTCTATAGTTTGCATAACTGTGACTGGACACCATGGCAGTCAAAGCTCTTAAAGATTAGAAGTTGTTTACATATTTACTTCCCAAAGACAAATATATTATACATATATTAATAATTCCTAAAATGCACAATGAGCCAAAGTTATACCGCAGTCTTGTTTGTTTGCTGCAATTAAAAAAATAAAGATATACTTTTTTATTGGAGGACAAAGGGTCTTCTGCGAGACCCCACACTTCTGTAGATTTAAGTAAAAAGCCCTGATTATTTTAAAAGATATAATTCAGTAGTAGAGCTTTTGTTTTTGTCCCAACATAGTATTTTTAAATGCTGCTAAAAGTAGCTACGTTGACCTCATTTAAATGTTCATACTTTTGAAGCATTGAGATAAAATTAACGTCCACCTGTGTCTATTATTTATCAGATTTGTTCAGGATCATTAGTTATTGACTAATGGGTATAATAAATGTGCCGCAGAATAAAAATGATTTACAGTGTCCTTATCCAGTGTTACAGGAATCTGTCACAGTGTAAATATAACTGTAGTCAGGTATGTATGTTACATGTAAAAAACTTTTGTAGTTTTAGTTTATTTTTATCTATTTATTAATAATAATGATGATTATTAATATCTATATATTAATAATAATGATAAGGAAAAGATTTTTTTACCTATGGTAAAAACAATCCTTTCAAAATTGAATTATTTTGCTATTAGCGAACTTCCTGGCACAGATGTGGATAATTTATTTTAAGTATAGCTATTGAATTTTGAGGCAGAGGTATTGATGCCATGCTTGAAAAATAATGAGTCAGAATGTTTTCTGTAAGGCCAAGCTTTCATTTCAAGGTCACTAACAAAACATATTGGCCTTTAAGTCTTCATCATGTAGGCAATGCGGTCAGAAGGGCTCCACAGTCATTGTGATATTAACCCTCTTTTCCTGAGGGATTGCGACTTTTCTACATCATTGCAACATGAGCCCCTCCACAGCATCACGCTGAGACTTCTCCCCTGGACCGGGGTCACCGTCGGCTCTGACATGACCTCTCACCTTTGGGTACTTACTTTCCAAATCACCGTAATGTAAAGTGATATGTATGGGAAATGTTAAGTGGTGTTTTCCTTTGAAATGTTTCCAGAACTGGGTGAAGCATGTTCCTGTGAGTAAAACATGACATGGTAATTAATAGATTTTTGTTTGCTAGTGTGGCATGGACTCAGTTGAGCTTAGATGCTTGAAGAAATGTCTCTCTGACATGAAATAATAAGTCAAACAGAACAGCAGAAGGTATTGCGAAGCGTTCACTGATCTCGTCTCCTGAGACAACTAGTGAAAACCCCACATGCTGTTTTCCCTGAAGCACAAAATACACACAGCAGGCCATCATTTATAGTCCCTTCAGACTGATATGTCATCAGTTGGGGGTCGATTTGTGAAAACCCTTTATTATCCAAACAATGATGGTTAGGTATTTTAATGCCAGGTAATGGCTATTTGCAGGAGTGAAACAAAAAACCTTTAGGAGTCACATGTTGGGTCTATAATGACATATCTTCAAGCCTGACATTGTCTTTGGCATTCCTGTTTTCTTGATGAAAAAGACGACTTTAAAGAGAATATCAAAAGGATTGACGGATGCCCACTGGGACACAGAAAAGGGATTTGGACCCTTTACTTCATTGTTATCTTTGCAATAAACAGAAACAACGTTGTTAAATTAAATAGATAGAAAGGCCTAATCTTGGTGCCGCGACAGTCCAAAGTTGAGAGAAGAGGAAAACATTTTATCCATTGTTTGCTGTCGGTCACAGGTAGATAATCCAGGTCCAGAAAGTAAAAAGCCTGTACAGAGATCAGTTCCAACCATTTGCTTTTCCAGCTTCACAACACAGACTAATCTCCTGAGGAACTGGTTAAGGGAACAGGATGAAGGAAAACAATTTCTCTGTTTCTTGTTCGAGTCAAGTCTGCTGAAAAACAGGCTGACTTCATCCAGGCAACGTGCATTATCTCTCAGCGACTCTTTTGGGTTGAAGGACACGCCGTGGAGAAAGTCACTTCAGATGTATTTAATTAAACTCAGTTTTTCTCAGTTTATTTATGTGATGCCATTTCAGGAAACACTCTAATCTTGAGGCATATAAAGTGCTGACAGCTACATTACTGAGGGCAGGTAAATCCACATAAGTCAAATCAGGAATATCATATGATGTTTTTGTAATCATTCTGACTACTAATAGACCTTCATATCACATCCACATTCACTCAAACATGCACAAACATACAAACATTGGTTTGCAACCTGGGATTAAGTGCCTTGCCCCGGGGAACCTCTTCATGTGGCAGCAAGAAGCTGAAATCAAACCCACTGAGCATTCAGACTGCAAGGTAACTAGCTTACCCATTGAACAACAGTCAACACAAGTAAAACATGGACCGATTATGATTAGAAAAGTCCGACTTGCACATTCACTTTATAGCTCGCTAATGTTAAGAATATTCTAGTGACACGGTCTTACTGTGATAGGCATTAGTTAACAATGGCTGGTATGAACAGCAGCAAATATTACCAAGAGCTTAAATGATGCTAGCCTTTTTACTCTTTTGAGTTACGGTTTGGTGTTTCTTTTTTACAAAAATTGTTAGCAGCATTTTGTAATTCACTGATTTTCCTTTAATACATAAGGTAAAGCAGGTTGCTACTTTTCATTGCTGAGTTCTTCCTTTACAATGCCTGTTTTTCCAACCATTGTCAAGGCGCAGTTCTCCTTTTCCAGCTCTAAGAATATGATTATTTTTTCATTATTAGAAATGTTCATTCTGCATTCCTTTTACATTTTTGGTCTTTCTCTACACACCATGACACCCATAGGTTACAGTACCTATCTCTCTGTTAGCTCCTCACTAGATGGACTGTCATATAAAACTATAAATCTATAAATGGCACTACAGCATCATCTTTCAGAGCTGTGGCGTGTTTTTGCTTTCACTGCAATGACACATCCTACGTACAACATTACAATAAACAGCATGTTGGCACAAAATCCTTCAACATGCACACATTTATTTTCCTAGCGCTAATAGATACTCAGCTGGAATATCTACATCTACATCTTTTTCTCATTACATATAGCTGGGGAGCCTGCATGCATTTACGGCAGCAACAAAAGAAGAAGCGTTGAAGTAATCAAGCTCCTGCTTCTCAAAGTCGTTGCCTCACTTATGTTTCCCCTCATTTGACTGTCACTCAGCGAGATACCACTTTCAGCCTCCCCCTTAAATCATCTGTCATCCCCGCTAATGCATAGTGACTCCTGGGGTTGTGCTGGAATATCGGCCACATCTTTAGTGTCACTTCTTATTAACATAAAGAATCAGAATAGAGTATGCCACTTGTCTGCCGTATATCCAAGAGGAATTGGCTAAAATAGCACATCTCTCTGCTCCGAAAATGTGCTTCCTGTGGCATATTTCCTTGCACTAAAAAGGATGTCCTATTTTGTTTTATTTATTTCCCTAACATACAGATTTTTAACACATCTGAACCTTTTCACATATCTCTTTCTACATTCACACAGGTAGATAAATCCTCCAGCTAACTCACAATGAGTGATCCAGCATAACTAAGCTCCCTGCATGTTGGTGGGTTCGGTGTTTAATATCAGCGAAGCTTAAGGCTTTCACTACCTGCACTGCAGGCTAAAATTGTGAGGAATGAGGAGGAGGAAAGAACCTTGTGTGTGTCTCACAGCCCACCTTGGTGTCGGAGCTGCTGAAACACTCATGTCTCGGTTTCTCCCTCACCCTCCCCAACCTGTTTGTCAGCAGACAGTTATATGCGTGCAAGTGAGCTAAAGCCCTACGGGTGGATGAGGGCTCACCCGCAGAAAACATCTGAATCTACTGCACAGGCTTGATTGTTTCCTCTTGAGTCTGAACTCCATTAACATGTTGATGATATGAACTCTAAAATACTTTGAGAGGCTTCTCATGCAACAAGTCAGCAGGCGAGTAGATTCAAGATGATGCAGCTCTATTCAAATAAGGGCTCCTCAAGCCACTTTGTTTTTGGACAGTTTTTTGTTTACTTTTTTCCTTCTCCTGTCAAGATGGAAAATGGAAGGTCAACTCAACTGAATTTACTAAATGACAGGCCTATGAAGCTGCTCCGAGACCATTGTCACTATCTCTGAGAGCCTTGTAGATGCTGCAGGGCCAGGAAGAATGGTAGGAGAGGACACATTTGGGAATGCATTTGCTCCACTACCGAGCTACCTGCCAGCCATCCTACTGTGTAACCTTTGCTTTCTTGAAAAATAACTTGTATGACCTGTGGTATCGTGCTCTGAATATTGTGAATCAGGAGATTTAGCCTTTAGTTAGACACGGTTTAGTGGCAATGTTCCAGAGAGCTTCACCAAAGTGGATGGATTTATTACTAGTCGACTGGACAGAAAAGCCAGCTTTTTAACCATCATCTTCAGAATAAACCAGATGCCCCAATGTTTGTTGTTGGAGACTTTAACCATTGCAACTTACACACGGTTCTGACCAGTTCTTTCCCCCAGTGTGTGAAGAGAGAAGTACAAGAATACTTTAGATAATTGCTATGATAATATCAAGTATGCTTACTCAGCCAGAGCCAGACCATCCCGTATTAATACCAGACTGTTTTAAGTCAAATAAACCAACATTTCCCTAGCTGAAGGTGTTGTCCCATGATTAAATAGAAGAGGTGAGAGAGTACAAATTAGGATATATTTTCTGTGGGTGCAGACCTACTCTATATTCTGCTACTGGATAATTCTCTGCTTACATTGCCTTTTGTATATACTCTGTAATACCCCACAAGACAGCGAAGAGTTATCAAAACAACAAAATATATGTGATGAAGGAAATAAGGGTGTGTATCACTATGAAAAAATCTGCCCACAAGGACACGGAAAAGACAGGGGTTAGAGAGGCCAAAAAGATCTAAATTAGCAACTGAGGACATCAAGGCTGCAGTACAAGGAGAATGCAGATCTAATCCCCAACATGAACCCTAAGTGGAGACCCAAGCTGAACAAAGTCATAAAGCAAATATGAATGAAGAAAATGTTTTTGTTTTTTAGGTTTAAAACTGACAATCCTAATCAATGTCGGCAATTATTTGAGAATGTCAACAGATTTCTTTGGACATTCACAAACATCTGCCAAACATCTGGAAAAAATCTGTTGTTACTTAAGTACCAAAAACTACATATCCTCCAGTTGACAATGATTATCATCCAGTGGTGTTCACCTCCACTGTAATGAAAACTTTTAAGGGAATTCTATAAGAGTTGCTATAAAAGGAGGTGGAGCCATCACTTGATTCTTTTCAGTTTTTATATGCTAAAGGTCGCAGCACAAGCAATGCAATTCTGACACTAACACAACCTGTACTGAAGCACCTGGAGAACTCCACATAGCAGACTTTTTTTGATGACTTCAGTTCAGTACTTAATTACACAAAAATTCTTCTAAAAAGATCACAAGTGAAATTCAATTCTGTTCTCTCTGATTCTAATTAAACTGTCATGCATTTTTATGTTTTGCCTTTATTGTTTATTGCTACTGATTCTGTTTGAAGCACCTTGTCTCTGTTGTATTGCAGTATTTTCCCCATTTCTAAAAAAATGTTTCCAGGGAAGACAAATGAATAATCTTCCTAAGTTAAAAGAAGAGGGCACTGTCTAGAATTTAGAGGAACAATGAATATTTATTCTTGTCATACTTCAAAAAAGAAAAAAATAATCTAGGTTTTACAAAAAACATTTAAACACTACAACAGCAAAAAGCGTACATTTATTTGCACCTCTTACTCATCGGAAAGGATATGTTTTGTGATGTGGAAGGAACAAGAAATAAGCTTTTAAAAATATCCTCCATTATTAAAACTAGCGATGCAAGTAATTTTTGGACATTTAGGCCTTTCTAAAGCTCCAGCGCGGTACAATTAAAATCCCTCGATCTGTGCGGTTCACAACTAGCTTAACCTTGCCTGCAAGCTCAATGACTGTGTTTTTTGTTATTTCACAAACACACAAGAATGCATCTTATCCCACTCCCACCTCAACAATTCAAGAGGTGGCCCAGGACTGGTTGGCCAATCATGTTTCAGTAATATGTTTTATACGGCGGGACATAAAACTGTGATGAAGCCCACGGCGAGGCCAAAATAAACATGGCAGCACAGGAGGAAGTACATGCAGCTGCTTATATCACATCTGTTTTGTTAGATTCCATGATTTCATCTTTCACAAAAGAATATCAAGAGGCCCTTTGTGCATCTTTGGATGGTTAAGGCAGGTTTGTGTCTTTTTATCTACTGACTGGCTAAAACCAAACTTTGGTTGGTGGGAATTAGGCGTCTGTTCACCCAATCATCATGCAAAGTTCTGCTGAATGTCCTTTCCTTCCCTGAATCCATGGGATCAGGCCCAGACTGATCATGTGTAGAAGTTAACTGAGAGTGGTGCACATGATCAATCTGGCTTGCCAGGTTACTAATAGCTTCCTGTTGACAAAATTTTCCAACTGGGCTGTCGATGTCTGTAGCTCTTGAGTTAGCATATCGACCCTTTGGCTTCCCATAGTATACTGCGACTAATGGGGCCACTTACAAGCAGTCAACCTATATGCTGACGTACTGAGATTCTGTTACAACACATAAGTGCTTCAAGACAGTTTCAACTACTTGAGCTTATGCAAAACTACATTCATCTTTACTACAGTAGGTGATCTTGTTATGAAATCATCTTATTACAGTGGTGACGGCATTAAAAAAGCATTCATTGTATTTAGTTGGCAAAATGATTAGCAACAAAATAATGATCTCTCTGTACAAAATATCAAAAATTATATCTTCTTGAAATAGTTTTTGCTGTTTCATTACACAGGATAAATTAACAGAATAAATTTCCTTTTTACTCTAAACCAACTTCCATGATACACTCATTCCTATTTCATCTTTTTTTCATAAGGGTCTTCTTGTATTCAACAGGAAAATGCATCTGTAATGTTGGGGACAACGTCAGATTTTTAGAATAATCCAGCCATCTGAAAATGCATGTTTTCCTAAACCAATAGATTTTTGTGTTTTAAAGTTTCTTAATGTCACATTGTAGTAAAATTAATAACGGAAAACATTTTGAAAAAATTGATTATAGTCATGTTTCCTTTTTGTTCACAAAACATTTACTAGTAATGTGTTACAGTCACTGTTGTGTAGTTAAGTGCCTTGATAGAACATTTGTCTTGAACTTGCCTAGTTAACAAAATTTAATGAGCTTTAAAAATTGCACAAAAAATTAACAGACAATATCACCAGCCTTCTTTGACATATATTCCATAAAAACACCTAGATAAATTGCTTTTCTGTCAGTGTTGCTATTGTGTGGGTGTATGAATTGTGTGAGTTGCTTTAAAGAATTTGATTTAAGGCTGTGAAGGACTAAGCAACCTACAGTTTTAGTCTGTGGAGAAGGAGGCAGCTGACATGTCCTGTCAGTGTGACCTGGCACTATCCCGCCTTTCCAGACACAGTTAAGCCTCAATGCACTCTCTGCAAGAGTCCGGAGCTTCACAGCCGAAACAGGAAACACAGCAAACCATGTGCACACCGACACACACTCACACAGTTGTTCCAAAACGCACGCATGCAAGATGGTAGATTGTCAGTTCCTCAAACCTTCCCCCGTCAGAATATAGTTACCTGTTTGGCGTTTCCATAGAGACAAAGCCCACTAATGAGATGCAGTGTGAGTTTCTTTTTGTGTGCAAGTGCATGTGTTTGTTTCTTCCAAACAGAACCAAGTATTATTAGGAGCAGGTAATAGGAAGCAGCTTTTCTTGGGGTCTTTTGGGTGAATGTGCCCAGACTGACACACTGTGAGCGGAAAGATGACACTAAACTAAAAACTTTCTCCTGAAATGAACACACCAAATTTTATATTTAGATTACTGCTAGCTTGCTGAAAGGTATGGTTTTAAGATATAGATTTTATGAATTTAAATAGATAAAATTAATAGCATTATCACCCCTAACTTGTCATGTCTTATAAATCATAAAACCATATTTCTGCAAAGAAGGGAAGGTAAAAAGGAAAAATTAGAAAACAAAAATGTGCAAATATGTAGAACCTGCAGCCAATTAGTAGTGGAGACAAGGCAGATGGCTGATTTGGCTGCTAAAATAGGCTTTTCCCTGACTCTGTAACCATAAGAGCATGCTTCACTGTCAAGAACCAAGTGCTTTGAGCCTTCTACTATTCAGAAGGGACGTCTACAGTGCCTTGCAAAAGTAACTGCAAAAAAGACTTTTTCACATCCATCATCAATCATGTTTTATTGAGATTTTATGAAATAGACAAACACGAACCAACCCATGAAAAGGACAGTTAACCCAAAAATATCATTTTTTTCAAACTCTTATTTCCAAATGCAAAACTGAAAGTGTAATATGCTTTTGTATTCAACCACAAGAGATGCTTGTTTACAAGTGAGGGGGAGAATGAAGTGGGAGACCGACAGATGGACCAGTGATTCCGCCATAGTAACATGTATGTTTCCTCAGTATATTGAGATGAAGATAGAACTGAGTCAAAGCTTTACCAGTTGGTCTACATTCCTAGCCTCACCTATGACCATGACCCACACAGCAACATGCCACCACCAAAATGTTTCACCATGTTTCATAGTCAGGATGGTGTGTCCATAGTGTCTTTCATAAAATCTTCCAGACTTTCAATGAGCAGGTGTATTTTAATTAAACACAAAGTTGAACTTCATATGTATGCTTTTTGCAATATATACATATAAAGTTTTTTGCAATTGTTTGCATTCAACTTTTTAGCAAAATCAGAGTAAAAGGAGTTCACTACAATTAAAATCAGCTTTTTGGCCAAGTATGTGCACACAAGCCTTAGTTACACTTTACATTTATTATACAAATATTCTAATTTTATCATTTTAAAGTAAAGCATTTTTATGTGGGCCGTATGGTGACGCAGTGGGTAGCGCTGTTGCCTTGCAGCAAGAAGTTTCTGGGTTCATTCCTGGCCTGGGGTCTTTCTGCATGTTCTTCCCGTGCATGTGTGGTTCTCTCCGGGTACTCCTTCTTCGTCCCATAGTCCAAAAACATAACTGTTAGGTTATTGTCATTAGGTGTGAGTGTGTGTGCATGATTGTACGTCTTTGTGTGTCTATATGTTGCCCTACGACACACTGGCATCCTGTCCTAGGTGTACCCTGCCTTATGCTCAACCACAATCCTGACGGACCAAGCAGGAGATAATGGATGGATGTACATTTACAGTGTTATCACAAAAGAAGAGCATAAGGTTAAACTAGTTCAAATATACATAGTATTGATTCCCAGCCAGCCAGCCAGGCACTTATTGCAAATGGTGCTCTTTAAGGTTAAAACGGCATGGAGTGGTTGGGGTCTGCAGAGTTGCTGGCACCCCATTTTCTGACTTCTGGATGGAGTGAAGGTCAGCTCCAATAATATGCTCTGTAGGACTGCAGTAAAACAATACAACCAGATCAATCGTTCAAGCCTCGCCCAATGAATGCACTTCATACTTTTCTGCATTTTCTTTACTAATAAACGATCAGACAAATGTTTACCACATTGTCCTATATTCTCAACTACTGTATGTTGGGCTAATATATACAGCACTAATAAAATACATTAACTCTGCTGTTTTATTGTGAAAAAAAGTGATATTTTTAGGCATCAAAACACTCTTCTAAGACAAAGAGTAAATAAAACCACTAATTTGTCTATAATATTATATTGAAACATATACTGTCCACTAGGGAATACTGAGTGGATCAATACAATCCAAAACACACATTAATGTTATGACCTCCCTAGAGCATTGGCTGAGCAGTGACTGTGATGAAATGTTATTTACTCAGTTTAAACATTCTCTTACATGGTCCAAACACCTAATACCACAAAAAGAAACATGTATTTCTCCAGGATATATCCAGCCACTGCTGACAGAGAAATTCTTCACTTTGTGGAGCAATAAGAGGTTTCTTATTTAAACAAATGTGTGTGTAAAATAGCCAGCATTTGCCTAAATGATCAGAGTAAATGTTCCTTTTTATATGTTAGGCCATGTTTATTGATATAGTCTTTTTTAAAGTGGATTGCAATTGCATATTCAGATAAGCTGTTTTCCACAGTCCACACTTTTTTGGGGGAAGTCCTGAAACCAGTGAATATGATCAAAAACTAGGAGCAGCAACCCTTCGTTTCACATCAGCTCTGCCATCTGTGAAACAGAGGCCTTTTTCCAGAACACAACGACAGACCCCAGGTGCAGCAGGCGCACAACTAAAAACCGTATCTCCTCTGTTTAGGAAAAAAAACAGCCATGTACTTTTGGTTTAACGCTTTAAGCGTGTGCATGCATGTGATTGTAGAATGAACCTCCCCCCTTTGCAGTGAGGCAGATACCCAGAGGATTTTGGCTCAATAAACTCTCTGCCCTTTGCACCTTAAAGGAAGTCCATCTGCTCTGTTGAGTGTTAAAGAGCCTGTGGGCCGCCAGAGAGATGAATGCAGAAGCGTATGTTTCACCACTGATCACCATGTTGAGATTTCCTCTTCCTATGGCATGTTTTTTTTCTTTGCAGATCCACTCATGATCTATGAAATGTTTGAAATTGACCGTAATTAAAACCACAGAGGCTGCAACAAAAAAGGAACCTTTTTAAAAAAGACAGAAAGATCTCAAGGCAAATAAGCAAAAATCATTGACTTCAACATCTGCTTGACCACTTTAGATTTTAGTTATGTGGAAAACCTAATATCATCAATTCTTATATAGTAAACCATCGTTAGTTTCTTCTATATGAGTTTTCCTATAAAAAACATGTGTGCTAGTTCTTGTACACTGGCCTTTCAGAGAGTGCATTCAATCAACATTTCATATTCTCTTCAGATGCCTTGCGTTTTGTGATAGGAGTGATTGAGTCTGTTCGGAAGAATGTCCGAACCATCACAAATCTGGGAACCAGTGTACCAACAACAGCCCCTGATCACACTGACTTTACTCCTTTAATAGATGCCTTTTCTTATAGTTTTTTTCTGCTTCTTGGCTTCATCTTCGTTGTCACTCTGACCTCAACATTTGATATTGAAGTTTTTATGAGATTTCCTGTTAACATTTTAATCAACTTTTTACCGAATTAGCTCTTGTACAGCCACACGGCGAGCAAAACACACCACACATGGTAGAATCTGCTTTAGCTCACATGTTTAATTGGTATGTGCAGGATCTCTAAAGTTTGAAAATGTTTTGTTATTTTGTGTTAATTTGTCCTTGTTGAACGAATAAGTAACATCTGCATTTGATTGCCTTTTTACTTAAATGGTTGTAGGTTGTTTCATGTTTCTGTAGAATACTTTTTGGGCAGTCAAAGTTGTGTGTTAGGATAGCAGAGGCCTAAAGAACCATATGGCAGCACGTTTATCCAACCAGGCTCGGTAAGACTCCTTCTTCAACTTGACAACATCCCTTCTGCCAGGTGTCCACCACCGTGTTCGGGGATTGCTGCCATGACAGGGTATTCTAGGTTATGGAGACATTCCCCAGAGCCAGTTTAAGCACCTGTTGATAAGGTTGCCTCACCGGGATCAGGTTGATCAGGCATTCACCAACAAACCCCAATCCCAGGCCTGGCTCCTTGATGGGATCCCAACCCTGCCATACTGGGCGATGTCAAGTGCCTCAATATTTTTGTCACAATGGGGGCTTTTTGAAACACTCTTTGTCTGACCCAACACATAGACCCTGCTGCTTTGGGAGACCCTAACAAGACATTTAAATCCCCAACAACAACAATAGCCCCTGGGATCATTTGGTGACTGAAACCCCTCCTCCACATTAAGGTGGCAGTTCAAGGAGCTGGTGGAGATAAATCTAGATGTTTAGGGCATAATCTCTCCTTATGTCAGTCAGCAGTCAAAAAACAATCTATTCATGTTTTATGGTTTTTCATATTTTTTATATTTGATTTTAACTTTGATTTGCTTTTACTTTTGTTTGAAACACTTTAAGATGGACTACCTATTTAAATACACTCTAGATTGTTTAGTATTTTCATTATTATTTTTTAAAGGTTTATCATTATAATGTCCATCTTAATGGCTTTGAGCCTTATCTTTCTTTTTTGACCCCACTCAAACTTCCTGTAGAATGTGCAATCTGCTTATTTTTGTTGGGAACATTTGTGCATCAATCTTTTTAAATAGCTGCAAAACACCCACTTATTGCAAATAATCACACCCTAAGAGTAATGAACAGATCAGAAAACACATAAACATTAACTTTGTGTCATTGTTTAAACCCATATTGACATGGTTTGTCATAACTTTACATTAGTTGCTTGTATCTGGGTTCTCTTACTTGTAAATAAGACTCATTATTTTTTTTAAAAAAAAGCAAAATACCTTAAACATGAATGAAACTAACAACACATACTTTTCTTTTTTGAAGGAAACAACCTTCCTAAAGCTACAAAACCTGTGTATCTCTATTCTTCACTATTCTAAGGTAAATTAGGGTTTTCCAAGGATCAAGTATATTAAGGTATGTCAGTGAACGGTAGCATGTGTTATGCCATAAGCCATGATATTCATTTTGGACACTGAAGAACCAGTGTCCATGTTGGTTTTCTTAGAACATTGGTGGAAAATTATGCAGTTTTTCGGCTGCACCACCTGCTGCACCACCCCTCACCAAAACGCTCTTTGAAACCCATCTCAGGGACATGTGATGCTGCCCCATGCCATGCTGGGAATAAAAGGCTCTGCTGACAGATCACACATCCCCTTTGCCTGTGAGATTTCAGAGAGAGGGTGCCACATTGGAGAGAAAAAAACCAACATGGATAAATTGACTTCATTCTTTAACCTGAGCAGAAGTTAAATGATCTTGAAGCCATGTTCAAAAGTCGACTCTCTGTGCAATTCCTCTCTGAGTCTACAGGAGAAGGGTAAATCAGAAGTCTGTGATTTTGGATCAAGAACCAGAGGAAATTGGCTTTAGGCCCATTCAGTCCCATTCAGACTCATTCAGGAACACAGCTTAGGCTAAGCTTTCCTAAATTTTGGAGACCCCTCATCTTTCCAAAACAGAGATCAGCAAGGGTTTCAGGTTTGGCAAAGTTAGGGATAGAGTTTCCAGGTAAAGACTTTGGGTTTTCAAACATTTTAAGAATTTCATGTGTTTATTGTATCCCTTTACTGATTATGGTTTTTATTCCTTTTCATTTCATTTTCTATATTTATGCAGTGGGTTAGTTTAGCAGAGTCTCACTAGTTTAGTCAAGAAATTTTGACTGAAATATTAGAAAATGACCTTGAATGTAATTGTTTTTGTTAATAAACTCTTATATTTTGAATAGAAGTTGTTGTAGATTTACTTCTATATGTGTGTACATTTAAAAGTTTGACCATGATTTGTTGACCTAACAAACAACCCATTGAGTGTTTGTTCAGAGAACAACATATGACAGTCTGAAAGTTCTTTAATTAAATAACATATTTGCTGCCTCTAAAGATAAGGTTACTTTATTGCATATCGCATGGCAAAGGAGATTGTTCTTAACTTTGGATCAAAGTTTGAGGAATGTTGTCCCATGGCTGCAGATGGAACATTCTTCAGCAGTGTCCCATGTACGCACAGTCCGAAGTAGGCCACAGGATGTGCCTGTTGGAAGGAAGGTTTTTTATGTAAAGGACCTCCAGGGGTCCGCGTGATATCCTAGGAGGCAGTTTCCTTGTGAATGTCCTAAAAATTACATCAGCAACCGTCAGAAACAGGCTTTGATCACTCTGACTATAACGCATAGTGAATGTTTATACTCTGTTCAATGTTCATATCTATCTCATGGCTGAGAGGCACAACAAGCCATTATTTAAGAAACTACCCTAATCAATTACAGACTGATGACTGAACCCTCTTTCTTAAACTCTTGAAACAAACAGTTCTTATCTATCAAGAGAATATTTACACACTCACGACCTGTTTAAAGAGTTTTACTCAGGTTGAGCTATTTTTATCAATGTTAAGGGGAACTTATGACCCATCTCTATTCCTTAGTCGCTTATCAGTTTGCGTGTAACACAGTCGACCATGACATTTTTTTTTCATGGACTTTAACATAATATTGGGAATTGCATTAGGCTGGTTTAAGATATTTGTTCTGACAAATTGAAGTGTTCCAACCTTTTTGATAAATTCTTCTCACATACCAAAACTGATGCTTGGAAATTACAAAATTGTGTTTTAATTAGCAATCAATACCATGATGAAATCATAAGAACATTTAACGGAGACTCCTTACCTAGAAGACTCACATTATATGGAGACCATCAGTCAGTGTTATGATGAGTTAATTAGATCCCCATTAGCTTTTGTCAAGCAGCAGCTATTCTTCCTGGGGTCTACACAATTGTCAATTAACAAAAAAAACATCTCAATTGTGATTTTACATCACAACACTCATGCATAATCATGCATTACAAAACACACACACACACACACACACATGCAAACCCACACCCACACACACAATATTACTATACTTATTTATAAAATATACCATCCTGTATCACTATGTTCTGTTGTTCTATAAATTAATATTGGTAAACATAGGCAGACATACTTCAGAACAACCAAAGTACATCGAAGCTCTTTAAATACATTTGTCAGCTTTTACAAATCACAACACAGATATTGATACAGTTACTAATCAATGTCATTTCTTGTAAATTGTCCATGTTTTTCTGTTAAATTATATAATTTGGGAGTGAATTCCATTCTTTCATTGCATTGTACACTACTGTCAGTTTCCCAAATGTTTTAAATTTAAGCAAAACTAAACAATCCTGAATGTGTGTCTAGTCATATAACTATACATTTTTCCAATAAAAGGTAGTTGGTCTATTGGTTGTGAAGATAGTTTTTCATAAACACCGATAACAAATAGTTTAGTCTGTTTTTTTACAACCATTCATAAAAGACCATCATGCCTTCTTCTCACATTAATCTTCATTCCAAGAGCTGCTTTGTTTTGGACTATTTGCAGTTTTCTTTTATATCCTTGTCAATAACTGGTCCAAACAACTTTACAATAACCCAAAGATTACCACACCAAAACTTTACCCACTTGCAGCAAAATAGTTTTGTTGTTTTTTTGTTTTGTTTTTTCTATTTGAACATCTTTTAATTATGGACATTTGTCCCGTTTCTATTATAACCATCTGTACATTTTTGTTGACAATGTTTTATCAATAATAACTCCTAATGATTTTACTTTATCTTCTTAAATAAGTCAAGTTTTGGATTAGATTGTGGCAAAGAATTGATTACTGTATTACTCTTAATCCACTCTACTACTGTCCTCATCTTATTCAAGTTTTTATTTATGTTTTCAATTGCAAAGGCTTCTATATAAATGGTAGATTTATCTGCATACATTACAGTTTGAGTTGCAATCAATACCAGTGGAAGATCAGTTGTGAAAATTGAGTCCAGGAGAGGCCCAAGGCAACTTCCTTTGGGCACCCTGTCCTTAACTTTTTCCATTTCCAAGATACTTCCAATAAAATATACAATTAACTTTAACATGCAAGTAACTTTTAATCCACAATAATGCAGAGGATCATAATTTCTAAAAGGAAAACAGGACGGCATTTATGTCAGTGTTTGGGGGTGCAGGTGGCGCAGTGGTTAGCGCACACGACCCATGTACGGAGGCCTTAGTCCTCGACGCGGGCGACCCAGATTTGAATCCGACTTGTGGTCCTTTCCCGCA